>JABUQX010116505.1:10000-32500 GCA_015478945.1 Trachelipus rathkii | reverse complement strand
AATAATAATAATAATAATAAATAATTAATAATAATAATAATAATAAGAATATAATAATAATAATTAAAAACAAATAATAATAAACAATTAACAACAATGATAATAATAATCATAAATAATAGTAATAATTGATAACAATGTTAATATAATATTAATAATAAATAAAATAATTATTCAATAATTAATAATCATAATGACACTTCTTTATTAATAATACACCTAAAAAGAACACTAAGAAAAATATAATATTTATTTTAATTAGGAGTATTAATAATAATAATAATAATAATAATAATAATAATAATAATAATAATAATAATAATAATAATAATAATAATAATAATAATAATAATAACAATAACAATAATAATAATAATAATAATAATAATAATAATAATAATAATAATAATAATAATAATAATAATAATAATAATAATAATAATAATAATAATAATAACAATAATAATAATAATAATTCTATTTCAAATCCCGACATGTTTCTTCAGAAAATACACTATTTACCTTATACGGTTTGGGATGCAGTTTTAGTTTTAGTAATATAATAAAATCCTTAATAACATATTTTCAAATGGGGAGCTACTAATTGCAACACAGTGTTGTGTCCTTTGAGCACCAAGTATAATACATATGTAATTAAATTTAAAAAGTAAATTGGTTTAGGGATTCAGCTTAATTTAATCCACTATACCAATTTTAATAATTATGATACATAATATTTGCAAAATTATAACAATAATATTAATTATAATATTAATAATAATATTTCTAAAAATAATAAGAGCAATTTAAAAAATAAAAAAAAAAAAAAAAAAAAAAAAAAAAAAAAAAAAAAAAAAAAAAAAAATAATAATAATAATAATAAAATTATTATATTATTATTATTATTTATTATTATTATTATTATTATTATTATTATTATTATTATTATTATTATTATTATTATTATTATTATTATTATTATTATTATTATTATTATTATTATTATAAATAATAATATTATTATTTCCATTAATAATATAATAATATAATTGTACTCAACTGTATTGCGTAATACATTGGTGATCTGATCTGTAAGGAATTTAGCTTTATCATTAACAAATATCACTTTTAATCCTTCGAGCATCTCTTCAGTAATGTTACTAAGCGCCATTTTCAGAGACACGTAATTTAATAGCCTTTTTACTAATGATGTATGTATGGTATATATATATATATATATATATATATATATATTTATTTTTAAAAAAAAAAACAATATATATATATATATATATATATATTTTATATATATATATATTATATATATATATATATTAATATATATAATATATATATATATAGATTTTTTATTATATATATAATATATATTATATATATAATATATATATATATATATATATATATATATATATATATATTCATATTATATATATATATATATATATATATATATGGTATATATATATATATATATATATATATATATATATATATATATATATATTTATTTTAAAAACAAAAAAATATTCACAATAGATACTTGAGTTATTGTTATTTTACAAGTTTTCTTTAATTTAAAATTGATTGGATGGGTAACTGTTATTGTTTTTCTTTCATTATTCTTTTATTAATTATTTTATTTTATTATTTTACTATTAGTATTATATTATTATATTTATTTTATCATTTTATTATTAGTATTTTATTAATTTCTTTATAATTTTTTGTTTATTTTATTAAATATTGTTTGTTATTAAATTATTATTTGCTATGTATAGAATTTAAAGTAAGAGATGCCAAAGGTTAAATTCAGGTATTAGAACTTAAATATTAATTCTTTTTATCAGAAATGTGCATTAAGAACAAATAAGTGTTTATTTAAGAAAAAATTTTTTTTAAATAAAACTAGTGTTTTATTAGATTCCAAGGTAGGAGAAAAAACAACTTGTAAAATAATTAAATTCACCAATGTGTATAGTGTATACCGTCTTAAAATTTTCTCTCGGCTATTTCGGAGAAGCCCGAGCTGTCACCTTTTATAATTGATGAAAAAAGCATTATTACAAATGGCTATGATTCTTACACTTTTTGTTCAAATTTTAAATAATCTTTTATACTTATTTTATAATAATTTCTTTCATATGACTAACTAATTTTAGCAAAAAAATAGGAGAAGTTTATCGTAACTATGTTAAATTAGTAGAAGATCGATGGTTTCTATAATGAAAACTCGTGCTAAGCCGAGCAGCCGGGGGCCAGCCCCCCCCGGGGCGAGGGTGCAAGGGAGTTAGCCTTGATATATATAGATATATATATATATATATATATATATATATAATAAATATATATATATAGAATATAAGAATTTGTATAATATATATATATATATATATATATATATATATATATATATATATATATATATATATATATATATATATATATATAGAGTGATACAAAACCTCTTCGTCAAATTCAGAGGGATGATAGAGCAAACGATAAGGAACATTTATTGTTAAATAACATATGTTGTATGACGCTTTGTTTCAAAGTTACGAATTATGTAAGATAAACCACGTGATGTTGTTTGACGCGTCGTTACTTCGTAACCGGAGATTTTGGGTATTCTAATGTTATGTATGTGTGCGTGCGTACATCTGTGTACTCCGAGGGTTGATAGAGGTAACAATAAGGATATTTTGTTAAACAACGTATGTGTTTTGACGCGAGGTTGTAAAGCAAACAATGGTAGCTTGTTATGAAATCATTTTATTGGGGAAAATTACAGGAGGTGTTCAAAGTGTCTGCCCTGTACCTGATTACATTTGTTACATCGCCGTGCCATTGCCTGTTGGACTCTACCGAACATGCCCTCACTGTGTCTGATTTGATCAAACGCAGTGAATATTCACTGAATCAGTTCCTCTCTTGTGTTGACTGGGTTAATGTACACAACACTCTTCACATGCCCCCAAAGAAAATAATCTAGGGGCGTGAGGTCGGGCGATCTTGCAGGCCACGCAACAGGTCCCCTCTCCCTATTCATTTGTCAGTGTAGACTCTGTTCAGATGCGCCCGTACTTGGTGGCTGAAGTGCGCTGGAGCGCCATCATGTTGGAACCACATGTCTCTGCGGGTCGCAAGGAGTATGTCGTCTCATGAGCTGCGGGAAGGTCTTTTGGAGTTGTTGCAGGTACGCAGGCCATCCAAAACGGTTTGTGCGAATTGATGTTCGTCCCAGCAGATAATCCCCCAAGGAATTCCACAACAGATGTTTACGGTTTAAATTTCGCCTGTGAACCTCTTGCAAGACATTGCGTGCGGATTGGTCCCCTCTTCTCATTGTGGCTGGGCTTCTGCCTGTGAGTAGCCATCACGTGGAACACGCCTCATCGGTAAAACAAGGACATATGCAGGAAAGACAAGGAATTATCGATTTGCTCCATTGCAGAAACCACCCGGCAAATCGCACACGGGGTGCGAAGTCGTTTGGCCCAAGTCCTTGTACTTTCTGTAGGTGGTATGCATGGAGGCTTTGCTCTTGCAAGACCCGAACCACAGACGACTGATTTAAACCCATGGCATGGGCAATGGCGCGTGTGCTAGTCAACGGGTCGTTGGCAACTCTCTCAAGCACCTCTTCTTCAAACGCAGGAGTCCTCGTATTAAGCGGTCTTCCACCAGAGCACCGGGGACGAAGGGTCCCATTATCTGGAAGGCGCTGATGATGGCGAGCAAACATTGTGTGGGGGGGGGGGGGTGATTTCTGTGTGGAAACCGTTCCCCGGTACATGAGGTGGGCTCTTCTCCATTCCGTTCGCCCGCACCGTAACCACAACTATCATGTCGGTTAACTCGGGAAGAGAGTAGTGAATCAACGATGAATTGGGCAAGGTAAAGGCATTGCCACGTATTTCCGAAGGACGTTAAGCGTACACACATGTACGCACGCACAAACACATTAAAATTGAGTAACCTAAATCGTCGGTAACCTACATGCGACGCGTCACACAACATAAACTAGTGTACCTTACATCATCCGTAACTTTGAAACGAAGCGTCATACAACATAGGTTATTTAACAATAAATGTTCCTTATCGTTTGCTCTATCAGCCCTCCGAGTTTGTCGCAGAGGTTTTGAATCACCCTATATATATATATATATATATATATATATATATATATATATATATATATATATATATTTATATATATATATAGATATATATATATATATATATATATAATATATATAATATATATATATATATATATATATATATATATATATATATATATATATATATATATATATATATATATATATATATAAAGTCACACAGAAAAAGTCACACATGAAATTATTGAGGATAATATTTTTTTATTTTCTTCTATGATTTTCTTAGAATGATGGTTAATTTGGATGTCTACCGGCACGTCCTGTAGGAACAGTCTTGCTGCTTCAACAGCAGTTTTATGCCACTCTGTGTTTGTATGTCCCTTACAAACCGCATGAACATCTTTATATTTAGTGAAAGGTCTTATTATTAAAGAGCCTAGGACCCTCTACCGAACTTTTATTTGAAGAAAGAGTGGAGTAATCTAGGAGGGGGCAGCTGCCCCCTCTGCCCCCCTGACGACGCCCATGGTTGTGAGTGAGGACAGTCCTCGGTGTGAAGTTATGTTAGATGGTGATCAGCTGGAAAAAGTGTCAGAGTTTAAATATATGTTGGATGAAAAGGGAACGGATGATGCAGAGTGTAGTAGGAAAGTTGTGAATGACAGGAAGGTGGCGGTGCATTTAAATTCGTTGGTGGATTGTAAAGGGTTAAGTCTTGAGTGAGCTAGGGTCTATTCTTACATGAGGTTATGTTGTTACCTGTATTAATAGTGTTGAAAATTTAATATACACAAACCAATAAATTACTTAAGATACCGTAATTAATGTCATAGTCAAAAGCTTTTAAAAGTAACGGAAGTAACGGAGAAGTAAAAGTACGGCCGCTTCGTTACTTTTTTTTTTCAAGAAAGAAACTAAATAACGAAAACGGGAACTTTTTTTTCCGAGTAACGGAGTAACGATAACGGAACTACTTTTTTGAGTAACGATGCCCACCTCTGTATATATATATATATATATATATAAATCGTGTTTACTGATTTTCTTTTGAATTTAAGCCATGCTAAACTTTTCATTTCGAATGATACGGAGCGCAATAAAATTAAAGATGGAAAATCATTAAAAAAGTATATTTAGTGGGAGACACAAAACCACCCAAATAACAGAGTGCAGAAATTGCCGTCAAAACGGAATCTGCCGTTTTTGTTTTCAACATCCGCGAGTTAAAGTAAAATCTTAATGAAAGTGAAACCAAGTTATTCGTGATTGTATTATATTTTGGCCGGTGAGAGCGCTAGAAATACCAAGAAAATCAGTTGCCTAAACTGTGTGACAAAGTTATTGAACCTCACGAATTTTGAAGCAGTTACAAAAAAATTGTCACAAAATAAAATTTGTCATTCAGTGTACATTAAGATGGATATCTAAAACGATTTGGACATTGCCCACACAGATCTCTTGAAAATAATGAAAATGAGAGGAGGGATAAAATCTGCAGCGGAACAAGAGAACCACGGGGACGAACAGGGTTGCCTGCGGGTATAGGGCAAAAAACCAGCAGAAAAAGAAAAAAAGGTGATAGAAAGGAAAATCATAGCAGAGAAGAGACGACTTAAACATATGTCGTCGTCTGGCCCATCAACTTCATCATCGTCACTCGAATTATTTTATCAGGAACATGACGATACCTCTTCTATATATGATGAAAATCAGGCAGACTTTCTACCGACTTCATCTAAAACAACACAGTCTGAAACCGCTACAAAGCGAGGAAGAAAGGACATCATTACCCCAAAATTAGTAGCAGCCTTAGATAGATTTTTGCCAGTTAAGCTTAATAGACTCCGTTCATATTCTTCAAACTACAGTGGAGGCACTTGGACTTAGTCTCGATAATTTTCCAATCAACAAGTCTTCTATTCAACGAATTCGAACGCAGACAAGTAAAGTCGAGCAGAAGCTATAAAAGCAGGATTTTCAAAGCCAATGTACCGGAGGTTGACAGTTCATTGGGATGCAAATTTGTTACCTGCGTTAAACGTAAGAAGATTCAAAGAAGAACGACTACCCATCATAATTACATTTGGAAATAGAGAGCAACTTCTTGCGGTACCAAAACTAAACAGCTCTTCTGGTACAGAGCAAGCTGAAGCAGTTTCGAGAGCTCTTCTTACTTACTGGGACTAAGAGATATAGTACAGATAAATGTGCTGCGACACAACAGCTTCTAATACAGGCGTCACTTCATTGGTGCTTGTGTACTTTGGAACAAAAAACTAGAAAAAAGAGTTTTTGAGACTTTTACTGTCGACATCATGTTTATGAGTTGATACTGAAAATTGTAATTGAAAAAAAATGCGCCAAGTGACAAGAAGCCCAGACATTGCTTTCTTTAAAAATTTTAAGGATAATTGGAAAAACTTTGACCAAATCAAGATTTAAACAAATACCGACATTGTAAAAAAATATTTTACTGACACAGAAATTGAAGGATTGTTGCGGTCCTTTTTAGCTGAATTAAAGAAATCTATCATGAATTTAAAATTCTGCCAATTTGACGGGATTGTTATTTTGATGTCCTAATATTGAGTAGAAAAAATATTGTTCCAAGCATTGAACTCACTTTTAATGATAAGTCCTTTAGATTGGGATTATCCGTTTCAAAAATAATTGTGGGAATGATGTCAACTTCTGGAAATACCTGTAAAATCCTTATCTGTCCGCATGTGGACCGCGGACAGTATGCTTGGAGCCCATGGTAGTCGTGCGGGAAGGCAGCAGAGTAGGAGGGATGAGCGGGGACGGAGCCCATGGTTTTTAACAATATTTTAGAGGTTTTGGGAAGGTCTAAAAAAAAAAAAAAGAAAGAAAAAAAAAAAAAAAAAAAAAAAAAAAAATTAAGTGTGTACCAAAAAACAATATTTTAGTATATATATTATATATATATATATTATATATATATATATATATATATATATATATAATATATATATATATATATATATATATATTATATAATATATATATATATATATATATAATATATATATATATAATATATATATATATATATATATTAGAGGTGTAGCAGAGGGATTTCACTATTCCGCGGATGAGTAAGCTAAAAAAGGTAAGTCTTTTATTGGCCCGTGATTGATAATGATTTAAGGGTTTGCAAATGATATATCCCAAGTAGAAAACAGTTTTCATTGTGCCTCAGATATATTTTATTAAAAACAAGGGCTTTCTCTATAATAGAGCGATTGTCTTTCATTTATGCCTGGTTACGACACAATGGTCATTGCTTTAGGAGAGTGCCTACAGGAAATCACAATGAAACTCGGCACGATTTAGCCAATTCGAAAGACTGGGCAATGATGGAGCCATCGTCCATGAAAGGTGAACTCAAGGGTGTCAAGAAATTTTAAAAAATCCTTTCCCAAATCCATGTACACCACTGTGTAAAGTCATACTCTAAATTTGCGCATCTCTGATACATTTTTAAAATTTTCAGGCTGCATGAAATGCGATGGGTTATAATATCAGAAGACGTCCACAATTTTCTTACTACCACGTGTAAAGGAACGGTCAGTTGAGTGAGAAAAAAAAATTTTAGAAATTGACAACAAGACTGAAAAAATACGGACTTATTGGAAATTGCTCTGTGAAACAAGATTATGCGATAGGCATTTGTTCTAAGCTACTTTAAGGGAAATTCTTATACCAATAGTAAACAGCTCTGCAGCGTGTCAGGCAATTGCCAGGTGAACTTTTGAAAAGAGCTTGTAATAATTTTAAACATAGCATCTACCATCATTAGTTTCCAGGACCTGCCGTTGTAACTTCAAAAAAAATTTTGGGATTCACCTACAATCTTTTCAAAATACCTTCAAGCTAAAAACTAGAATCTATTATGTAATTAAACAAGTAGACACTACAAGTTTAGAGACTTGATCATATAGAGAAAATGCTCTGATTATGGAGTTTCATGGAAATGCTCAGTTCGAACTTCACTGAAAACTTGCAGCTTCATAAAAATATTGAAACAACAACTCCAAGAAGAGTTGGTTTCCTGAAGAATCGACACAATCCATCTTCTACAAACCAGGAGGCGTACTATCGACTAACAGTTTTTATACCATGTTGAGCCGATATGATTTCTTCCTTAAATGAAAGGTTTTTAACTCACCAGGACACCGTGTCATCTCTTCAGTACCTTATTCTAACAGCTGTGACGCTTCTTGACAAAGTCAACCAGCTTCGAAATTCTACAGAGACGATTGATTGGTCCTTTACGATAAGTCTTCCTAGGAGGAGTAGAAAATTATGGACACAAAAGTGGAAAGGATATAAAAAAAACAACAAGAAGTGTTCTAGCCGGATTAGATGAATTACGCCGAAAAAACTTGTCCCCAAATATAAACATATGGTTTGAAAATGTACTTGTTGTTTCTTTCTGCTTCTAGATCATTTAGTTGAAAGAAGCTTTTCCTAAACTGAAATTAGTTTCAAATTTTGGTTTGTGGAACACGAAAAAATGGAAAATAGCCTGAAAACTCTAAATTGATTGCCATTAACTCTTTATCATTGGAGACTTGCTCTAGAAGCACCCAACGATCAAGTTCATTACAATGCACGGACGTTTATAGTTTGTTCTGTAAAGCCTAGTTAAAACTTAAAACTATTTTGTTAATAATTGTTTTCCTACTATTTCATTCTATAAGCATATTGGAATTACGTAACTATAAACGGGTTTTGTAAACAGCACGTAAAATTTAAAAAAATATATATATATAAGAGATTATCTTTAAGTAGAGTTCGTAAACAAAAGGTTAAAACAAATCCTTAAAATATTGATAAAATAAAATTTTATTATCTTTTATATTATAATAATAATTTTAAATTTATGTAGAGCCGAAATTATTTTCAGCTTTCCTAATTTTCTTAATTATATCTCTCAGTTATCTCTAGTACATTACATCTTACATTAACAAATTCTAAGGTAGATCTAAAGATCGCCAATTTTTCTTAAACCTAGTTAATTTCATCATCCAGAAAGGGGGGCGGAAGAATTTCAGCCCCCTAAAAAAATCCGGCGTACGCAAATATATATATATATATATATATATATATATAATATTATATATATATATATACTATATATAATATCTATATATAATATATATTGTATTATATATAACCACATGTATAAAAAGATAGACAAGATATGACCATATTATATATTATATATATATTTATATATATATATTTATATATATTATATTATATTTATATATATATTATTATATATATATATATATATATATATTATATTATATTTATATATATAAAATATATATATATATATATATATTATATATATATATATATATATATATATATATATATATATATATATATATATATAGCACTTATCTCTTTTAAAAGGAAGTTACATAAAAAGTCACGATATCGCAAATCGCATATTCCTACTCGTGCAGCCCTGCAGTGTTACGTGTTAGCTAAAACTCCAATAGAAAGATCAAAAGAGTTTTCACAGGTTGCTTTATTTATCATGTTAATTTTATATGTTAATTTTTAAAAGAAAATTTTTAATAATTTTTTTAGGGCTCGAGCCGAGCGGTGGGAACGAAGGGGACGAGTCCCCCGTTCGTCCCCCCCCGCTTGGAAGGGGAGCGGAGGGGGGGAAGGGGGGGGGCAAGAGACCCTGACTCTTTCCATCTTTGCGATTTAATCTGGGTATTCCTTTAGTTTAAAAAAAACAAAAAAACTGTTATTGGCAACCTTAACGCACTATTGCCTTGAAATAATCGAAAAAAAATCGATTACATCGTTCGTTCGATATATATCGGTTAACTACCTTTTAAAGGATAAGTTCCTATATATATATATATATATATATATATATATTATATATATATATATATATATATATATATATAATATATATATATATATATATATATATAGGAACTTTCTTTAAAAGGATGTTAACGATGGATTATTTAAATTTTGAGCACCAGACCTGCTTCTAGTCGAAGTCATTATTGTCATTCATACAAAAGTTTTTTTTTTTTTTTTTTTAAACTAAAGGAATACCCAAGATTAAATCGCCAAGATGGAAAGAGTCAGGGTCTCTCGGCCTCAGCGGGGGACGACGGGGGGGACTTCGTCCCCCCCTCTGTCCCACCGTCGGCTCGAGCCCCTTAAAAAAATAAATAAAAAAAAAATTAAAACAAAATTAACATATAAAAATTAACATGATATAATAAAGCAACATGTGGCAACTTTTTCTCTTCTTCTATTGGAGTTTAAGTTAACACGTCACAGTGCATGGTTAGACGATTAGTGTTCAGCGATATTTCGATATCTGTATTTTTATGTAACATCCTTCCTTTTAAAGGAAAAGTGCCTATATATATATATATATATATATATATATATATACTTTATAGATATATATGTATATAGAATAATGATTGTTCCCGGGGAGGGGACCTTTATCGTACGTATAGTACTTTTAATTCGAAATGTATTCCATCTTTTAAATTAGATTCCAACATTTATAAATTATATTCAAAAATACGTTCAGAAACGTATTCTGTGAAATCAAAATCGATCGAAATAGGTCGCTTAGAAACAAAGGCTTCCCGCCTTCCTCTTGCTCGTAACGACGACGCAATAGAATTCCTGTTTGGGTTTGTATTGCGTGCATTGGAGGATTGACTCATTTGCAATCCTACAAGAGCGTCTCAGTCGCTCCTTGCTGGGTAATCTGTAGAGTTGAAAGTGAACGCTTGTGCGAGAATTTGATCCTTTTCACCTCTCTACTGTCACTATGTCTATATATATATATATATATATATATATATATATATATATATATATATATATTTATATCAAATATTTTTGTTGTGTTTTATCCAGTTTATCTGGCCGGAAACTAATAAAATATGGTGAATCAGAGATCGACCCCACTCACCAATATATATATATATATATATATATATATATATATATATATATATATATTACATACTAAAAGAATGTAATTGTATTAATAATCACATTCTTCCGGTATGCTTATAATTATATTTTACAGCATGATAAACATTTTATATTTTAAATAAAAGAATCAGCTCCATAAACAAAGCGAAGCTAAAACGTTTATCATTATGGCATTATTATCTGACCTATAAGAGGTATGTAAAATGTGAATATTCTTTTCAGTGTATCATAAATTTGTGTCCTTCTAATTAATCATTATGTAATTATTAAATGAAACATGATTCTATTATGTATTTAGATGGAATAAGCCATCAGGTAAAATATTTAGATGGAATAAGCCATCAGGTAAAATATTTAGATGGAATAAGCCATCAGGTAAAATATGCTTTGATGTATTGTTTTTATGTCTATGAATGCTAATCATGCCACCACATGTTTCTCAAGCAAATATGTATTTCATTAGTAATTATTAATACTTTCATTTAATTCCAGCAATTAGATTTCTTTTATGTATTTTATTATCAAAAGTTTATTATTCCTAGGTGTTCTTTATATGGATCTTGTTTTGTGATTTGAATTTTGTCTGTAAAAAGTCCCACATTGGGCGAAAATAAATATCACTAGAAGACTTGCTTAACTGCCCTTCTAGCCATAGATAGTAATAAGGAATCAAGAATACATTACTATAAACTGGCTATTCCTTGCGAGGATTGCGAATCTTTTCTTTTGAGATGACAAATTCAGACAGCGTATCCGAACCCTGGCCCATGGCTACTTACTCATCCAGACACCTCTTTAGGTCCCATAAAGTGGGCAGATGTACCCGTAAGAGAGTTAGATACAATTAAATCAACATTTGATTGTATCTTCTCAAAAAATCATATATATATATATATATATATATATATATATATATATATATATATATATATAAAGGCCTATAATTATTAAACTAATTAGTTAAATGATTAGGGACCATTGCAATAATGATTTAGGTGGATCCACCGTTAATTTAAGCCAATAATAAAAATTTCGATTTTTATTATTATTATTATTTTTTATTATTATTATTATTATTTTGCCCACTAATTGCATATTTGTGATAACGTGAATGAACGAATCATTCGCATTATCATTTTTATGGTTGTTTTACATTAAATTAAAAACTTTCTTTTAAGAAAAAGAAAATTTTTGATTTAATGATTATTATTATTATCATTATTATTATTATTATTATTATTATTATTTACATGGTGAAGGTTGAAAGAGATGATCAGGGCCCTGCATCGTTATTCAACTACGCTATATAAATAATTAAGATTGGTTTGGAAAAATATTTCCACACCAATTAAAATAATAAGTAATAATTAATGATAATTACCCTACGTCCATTATTTTAAATTTCAAAGATTTTGTAAAATAATGCCATAATGCTTGTAAAATAAGGATATTTAGCATTAAGAAAATTGAAATTGGGGAAACGGGGAAAGATAATAATAATTATCCTATATGCCTCACTTCTTCCTTTATTCTTTTTCTCTCCTTTTGAATTGGAAACAACATTGAGAAGAACAGAAGTTGAAAAGAGAAAGGATCTGTAGGAAATTGCAAAGCCAATCGACTCACAAAATTGTCGGTTTTTGTCGGGAATTTTCTGGGCGAGAGTGTTTACGTAAAATTGGAGTCGGAGTGAGCCGAGAGAAATCGAACTGCACCGACAGACTAACCGGGGCATTGGTATGCCGTTAATGTAAACATTCCGCCGAAAACTCCACTCTAGAGCTCATTTTCGAAACTGCATTTTTTCTTTCTCTCTCTTGAAGCTGTTTCAACTCAATTATATATATATATTATTATTATTATATTAATTTATAAAATAAATATATATATATATATTATAATATATATATATATATATATATCCATTTGCATGTGTGCATTTACCGATATAAAATTAATGACATTTTTTTATTGGGGAACCATCTAAGGGGGGGGACTTAGTCTTAAGTGATAAATACTTTATATATATATATATATATATATATATATATATATATATATATATATATATACTCGTACCTACCCTATAGAGGGTACCCCCAGATTATTATCCCCACTCTGCTGGACAGGAAAGCCTGAGAAAGCTATATCCCCAAAAGCTGATTAGAATTAAGATAATTTTAAAATTATTTATATATATATATATATATATATATATATATTATATATATATATAATATATATATATATAGGGGGCCATATAAGTTGGGGAAAAAACAAAAAATTTTGTGAAGATTTTCTGGTTAGCACACCTTAATAAGGTGACCTAAACATCGCATAGTAGTAAAAAGATAGTTTGAGCAGTAGAAGTAGTAGCATATGAGATCTGCGGACAACAATTTTTCTGTTGAGTTTTCCACCTTTTTTGACATATAGGTTAACTATTGGGAATCACCTACAACTATTTTTCGCAATTTAATAAAAATCGATATAAATATATATATATATATAGTAGTATCGAGAGGGTCCGCAGACAACAGTTATAATTTCAACACTGGTTGACACTGCTTTAGCACGTATACGGGAGAGATAATTAAGTGTCATATTGACGTTTTGTGTATTATTTGTGATTCCGAAAAAACAAAATGGCGGAGAAACAAATTTCGGAGATAGGAGACAACGGTGCTGCCGACGAAGAGAGAGATAATGAGAATCTCGAATTGAATGAGGGTAGTAAAGACGAAGGCCATAATCCGGAACAAGTAAACGGAGGGGGGGGCGGAGATGAAACGCCCATAACCCAAGAAAGGGGACGCGCTCCCCCAGGGATTACCCCTCTCCAAACTCCTTTGAACCCAAGGGCCACTCCGAACCCCTACCTCACTCTTCTTAGCCCGGCATCCCAAGTAGTAAGGGAGGGAGCACCTCCCCCACGGGTCGAAACTCCACCATACATGCAAAAAACGGTTGCTTTAGACAACACTTTAAATCTACAGCTCAAGCCTGCTACTGTTGACACTACTACCAAAAAGAAAGTGCGTAGGAATTGGGGTGGGCTCGAACCACATAACCTCAATGAAAGCAAGTGGGAGGGTGCCGAATTACGAAACACTTCCCCGTGGGGACCCGACGGGCCCCTACCGATCCAGAACCAAGCCATAGGATCGGTCCAAACCTCTGCTGGGCCTAACACCGCTCAACCACAACCAAGCGTCCTCACAGGAGGAGTTATGGGAGGAAATAACAACGAAAGTGCTCCAGCAGGACAGAACACTTCAAATTATGGATTTTTACCAACGGGGACGATGCCCCCACCTCCCTATTATACAGGCATGCCACCTGGCAATTACACCATGCCTAACCAGGTCCATCCTTACCCCGGAGCATGGCAAGGATATCCCTATATGCCTCCACAACCATTTGGAGCGCCTTATTACCCAACTAATTTGTTTAACACTGCGTTTCCAACGATTCCGGAAAATTTAAAATTATTTGGCAGACATCTTAAGACAAGAATATGGAAAGGCATCTTATACCCAGATTTCATTTCTTCTTTGAATACACAGCTAGATGCTTTAGGCCCATTAAACGAAAGTCAAAAGATCACTTTTGCAAAGTCAGCAATCTCATCCGATCAAAATAGCGAAGCGAGAAAATATATGCTCAGAGATAACTCTTTCTCAAAATTTACCAAATTAGAAGACTTTCTTTCCCAGTTAAAAGTTTTTTTACAACCTGAAGAGAAGAAAACAGTTTTCGACTTAATGTTGGACTTTATAGAATATAGAAGAGAGAGAGATTCAATTTTTACGGATTTCGTGCTAGAATTGAAAGACCGGTTAACGAAGTACCAGAGCCGCCTGCATGATCTGGATGACAAAGCAATCTTCAACTCCAGGCAAATAAACCTATTGGTTACCGGGAAAATTATTCAAAACGTAAATGAGAGAAGAGATGGAGACAGATTACGAGAGAAGATACTTAGGGTATTCGATACAGAGATGAATTTAAATGAATTGATCGAAAAGCTGTCTCAAATTTCAAATGGAGCTTTGTTAAAAGATGAGTATAGAAGGCCAAATGAGGGCCGCACCACTAGGGTGTTCTGGGCCAAAGAAGAATCGGGGAGGAAACCGAGGGTTGGAGTTAATAATTCATACAGGGAACCAATGAAGCCAAGGTATGAGGAGAAGGGAAGGGAGGAGGCGAGACCCGATTACATTCCTCAAAGGAGGGGAGATGAGGTAAAGCCGAATAATACTTTTCAAAAGAAAAGAGAAGAAGTGAAGACGGGGTATGGTACACTGAGATATAAGGGCACCTTAAGGATGTCCGCCCAAGAGCTAAGAGAACACTATGTGTGCTTCTTTTGTGAATCAGTGGGACACTCGTCCCAAGCATGTCGTTGGGGATTGCCCTATTGCCAAAAATGTCAGGCAAACCATAGAAGGGGATCGCAACAAAATTGTAGAGGAGCACCGCCCTGGAGACCTACCCCAGATACCCCGCTGATGTTCACTCCATACAACAGCAAGTTTGATATGGAAAAAGGGATAAGAGCGGAAAAGCCAGAGTCTTACAACCCAGGCCAGCGAGGGCCCAGGACCTTCTCCAAGAAGAAGAAAGGGCACAAGCCCCCAGATGGGAAGGTAAAGACCAACGCGAGAGTGTATATGGCTGAGAGCCAGCCGAGAGATTTTGAGGTGAATGAAGTAGTGGAGTATGATGATAGGATGTATGAAGGAGAACTTTCTCATCCTCAGGATAGGATAGAGAATGAAAATTTTTAGAATCGGGCAAAGAGAAGAAACGTGTGAGAAAAAAAAGTTTAAAGATAGAGAGAAAAGATGGGAAGCTAGGCGAAATAAACAGAAAGGAAAAGAAGTCGTGCAGCAACCTTTTAGACTGGGACGACACTTTTACACCAATGTCTACCTTGCTCCATCTTTAAGTAGTAGGCAGACGAAGACCAAAGTTTTGGTTGACACAGGATCTAGTGTCAGTATCGTCACCGCCCGGCGGCTCAAACAATTGGAAAAGGAGGGAAACTTTAAAGCAACCCTCCGTAAGACCGATTTAGTAGTACAGGGGGTGAACAGTAAGCCAACGGTCTTAAAAGGAGAAATACAACTATACCTTCGCCTACATAAAAAACATTACCTCACTACTTTCCAAGTGAGTGATAACGATGGAGAGAATAGTTGGGATATTCTTTTGGGTAGCAATGTTTTGTCTAACATTCCCATAACTTTGAACTTCTTTTCTGCACAGATGTCTATCAAGGAGGATGGAGAGATAGACATTCCGATCTTTGCCGATCCACTCGGAATTTATTTGGTTAGAGAAGTTTCTGGAGGGAATCTTAAAGTGATAAGGGACCTCAAGAAAAAGGAGGAGCAGTTGCCCCCGGCCCGAGGGTCGAGAGGGGGGGGAACAAAGGATTCGAACCAAATTTTCGCTAAACCAACCGCACGTACTGCGGATAAGCATCTTTTTCCTAAAGGGACCGCCTTGCCAGTTAATAACGTACGCAACGCGGATAAGCATCTTTCTCATAGGGAGGCCGCCTTGCCAGTTAAAAACGTACGCAACGCGGATAAGCATCTTTTTCATAGGGAGGCGAGGCCGCCAGGCCAGTTAGAAACGTAAACGCCGCGGATGAACCTCGCTCCTATAGGAAGGTCGATTTGTCTGTGTCCCAGAGAGGGAAGACAACCTCTTCAGTTCGGACTTCGAAGAAGCTGCCAGTGCCTATACAAGGGAAAAGAGATAGGGAAATTGCCTTGAAAGGAGAAGCTCAAGTGGAGCCAGACAAGATGAAAAGAGACAAGGTGGGCCTCGCGAACCCACCCCTCACTCATCGCAGCGCTGATTCCCGAGGGGCCAGACCCAGACTCAAGCACACTCCCTCAGCTATGGAAGAAAATTTGGGCCAATCCGAAGATTTGGAAGTTTTGGAGAGCGATGACCATGAAGGAGATGGCCATTTGATGATGGATGAAGAAATTAAGATAGATTTGAAGGTAATTGAGAAGACTGTTTTACCTAGTCAATCATGCGGATACCTAAAACTCCGACCTGAAACTCAAGATGATTTTGAGCTGGAGCGGAAGTGTTTAATGACACCAGCTTTCACCATGGGACCCCTGTATGTGGCAATACAATTAGCCCAGTGAGGGATAACACGGTTATCCTCAGTTATATCAATTTGAGTGACCAATTGATTAGCCTGCACAAAGGTGCGACCATAGGAGAAGGGTATCCGATAATTAGCAAACAGATCCGGAGAGGCACAGACGTAAGAGGACACCAGAGAACAGTTTCTTCTAATGTAGCCACCTGCTCAAAAGGTCTCACGAAGACAGAGTTAAGGAGGGTGTACAAAGAGATCATAGAAGAGAAGATGTCAAAAGAGGATGCAGAGAATTGTCTTCTCGGAAATCCGGAGCACATGGAGGAATTGCTAGAGCTCCTCATGGACTACCATGACGTATTGGCACTAGATGATGATGCTGTCCCAGTCTGTCCACTTCAGAAATTTAAGATTGAGCTGCTACCCGATGCCCCTAAAGTAATCTTTCGAAAACAGTACAGATTACCGCACCGGTACTTGCAGGACATCGATGATTTCACCGATTCCGCACTGAAAAAGGGGTACATCAAAGCTGGGTACAGCCCCCATTCTTCCCCGTTGCTGGTTGTGGCTAAAAAGAATAGCCCGAAACCAAGGGTGTGTCTGGATTACAGGTACCTCAACTCCCATAGCGTTCAAGACGTGTTCCCTCTGCCTTCAATCGACGAGATTTTTACGTCCCTAGGGGGTAATACCGTGTTTACATCCGTAGATTTATTGGACGCGTATAACGCCTTAGAGATAGAGGAGGAGACACAAAAGCTGATGGCATTTAGGACAAGGAAGGGCCTTTGGTGTCCCACTCGCTTGATGTTCGGACATAAGAATGCCCCAAGCATTTATGCCCGCACGATGACAATGGCCTTGAACCACCTCTTAGGACCGGTCGCACAAGTCTATCTAGACGACGTTTTGATCCTGGGCAGGAACGTGGAGGAACACTTTGAAAATTTAAGGAAAGTACTTGCTGCTTTCAGAGAAAATAAGCTGAGAATAAAATTATCTAAGTGTAGCTTCCTACAATCAGCTGTTTTGTACCTGGGATTCAAAATAGGAAGAGATGGAATTAGCCCAGATCCGGCCAAGGTAGAAACAATGAAGAGTTTCGTCCCTCCTACAAATGTGAAGGAGACACAGAGTCTACTTGGTTTCTTCTCTTATTTTCGCTTCCTCATAAAGGACTTTGCCGCAGTAGCACAACCTTTGTACGATCTGATAAAGAAAAATGTTCCTTTTCTTTGGACGGAAAAACAACAACAAGCTTTCGACACTTTGAAAGAGAAACTGGTGGTGCAGCCACAACTAACTTTCCCTGATTATAGCAAGGAATTCTTCGTGAATACAGATGCCAGTAATTACGGAATAGGAGGGGTGTTGTACCAACTGACAGATGAAGGGAAAGAGAAGCCCTTATCTTTCGTGTCCCGGACACTCAGGGGCAGTGAGTTAAATTATGATACGATCGAAAAGGAGTGTTTAGCCGTGGTGTTCTGCTTGCAAAAGTTTAAGAACACCATCTTCGGCTATAAGGTCACTATCATCACCGACAACCAACCTCTCTGCTTTATTTTTTAGAAATAAGCAGCAGACCGGCCGTTTAGCTCGATGGAATCTCTTAGTAAACAGTTTCTCACCCACCATAGTGTATAAAAAAGGAAAGAACAACGTTGCCCCCGACTATTTGAGTAGGCATCCGGCATCTAATGTGTTCCTGGTCAAAGAAACAGCGAAAACAGAGAGAACAGAGGAAGCAGAGAGAGCAGAAACAACAGAAAAGTTCCCTCGAATAGATTTCGCTTTGAGTCGGGAAAATTTCATCAAAGAACAACAGAAATGTCCCCGTGTAGGAAAATTGGTAAAATGGGCCGAAGAGAATCCCAATACACACCCACACATCTTAATAAAAGGCATCTTACACTACGCTGTGGAAGCAAAACCTTATCTTGTACATGTTCCAGATAGTATGATTTACAGTGTGATAGACCAGTGCCACGCTTCACTAGCTGGTGGACACGGTGGTCAGCAAAGAACTGAAAAGAGAGTAGGGGAGAAATACCATTTCCCTGGTGTTCAAAAGTTGGTCAAGGAATACTGTAGTCAATGTGTGTCGTGCGCCAGAACAAAGGGTCCTAGACCCCCTGTCGCAGAGATTAATAGATGGCCGCTGCCGTACACACCTTTCTCACGCGTTCATGTTGACAGTATTGGAAAATTGCCATCTTGTACAGGATCAGGAGCCAAATACATCTTAGTATTTCGCGATGTTTTGACACGGTATGTCGAATTAGTGCCTTGCAAGACTAGAACGAGCGAGGAATGTGCCAGAGCATTGCAAGAGAGGGTCATATGTAGACATAGCGCCCCTCAGCTGCTTGTGTCTGACAATGCCTTGGAATTTACGAGCCAGGTATTTAAGGACTTATGTAAGGCGTGGAGAATAAAGAAGATAGAGATTTTGCCTTACAAAGCCTCCCAAAATGGTGTTGTAGAAAGAATAAATGCTGATATTGAATCTTTCTTGCGGCATTACGTGAATGCAAACCACCGAGATTGGGATAAATACCTGAGTTTTGCCCAAATCGCTATCAATTCCGCGTATAATCGATCTATAGGGTCTTCACCCCACTTCCTGTTACATGGTTACATAAAGAGGCTCCCTTACGAGATGCCTGATTATGTATCACCCTTTGTGAATAAGTCCGAGAAGATGAGATTCATTTCGGACGAAGTGGATACGATAGTAGAGAGGATCGATTATATAAGAGATTTGGCAAGAGAGAAGTTAGCGGAAACCACAAAAACTTTGGAGCAACAACATAAAAGGGCCAAGCAAAGAGAGTTCAAGATCGGAGATTACGTCTTCGTCAGAGCAGTCAAACCGCCCCATCAAAGTTCGAAGCTATGTCCCAAGTTTGACGGGCCATATATTGTCCGATGTTTAAGAGGACCTAACAAGTTGATGGTGTGTTGTTTACATTCAGGCCGAGACTTCCCAGTCCATGTGGACAACGCCAAGGTGGTCCCGGCAGAAAAGTTCACCGAGTCACATTTTGACTTTATGAATGATGAAGTTTGGAATCCCCACGCCGTGGAAGAAATGTTAAGCTCCAAAGAACAAAAAAGGGAAAGAATTGAGGAAAGGCAACAAAGAAGTGACCCAAGAGTCCCTTCAGAGAGAAAAGAAGAAGACGGAAAAAGAGAAGAGGAGGAAGAAGAGGAAGAAGAAGCAGAAGAAGACGAAGAAGACGAAGAAGACGAAGAAGATGAAGTAGTAGATGAAGTGGAAGAACTTCCTCCTCCCACAAATCAAATGTCTTCCCCATATTCTTTCCAAATTCCCGTAACGCCACAAATTCAGCCCGGACACAGCTATTTTCCAATTTCCCATTACCCACAATCTCACCAAGAATGCTACAACTCTTACTCTACTCCCCCACCTCAGCCGGTACCAAGTGGTACGAATTCCTGGAGCCATCAGCCTCCAGTGCAACAACCGACCCCGGTGGAACCCATAAGAGAAAGTAAACCTGTGGAAGAAAGAAGATTTAGCAGTGAGATTGTAGAAAGAAGAAGATATAGCGATGTACTCGCCGGAAGAGGCCGTCCAGGCAGTGAATTCAAGTGTTCCACTCCGAAAATTGACTTCCCTAAGACTCCCTCCAACACTGCGGTGCGGAGAAAAGAGTTCAGACCATCTTTATCCCCAATTCAGCAAGAGATTTCCCTAGACCCTGTTCAAGAAATTTCTCAGGAGCCGCCAGCACACGAAGGTGAGGTGTACGGAGCTTATGGTGGAGCCCCTCCAAGAACAAATTCCCCTGTGAAATCTCAAATTTCCCCAGTGAAAGATGGCCACTATCCCCTTCCCCCGGTCGTAGATACATCTCCTAAGGGATTCATCCCAAATAACAGAAAACAGGACCCCTCTTACAGGCCCCATAATCTGTTCACTGGTCCTAGAGATTCTACACCCCGAGTTACCCGAAGTCAAACCAGGATGAAGGAACAAGCTTTACAGCAACAGCCCGAGGCAAGTGACAACACGGAGACTACAGCGAAGACTCCTGTCCAGCCTCCACCTGTCGAATTGGATTTGAACACCACAGTCCGTGGAGGAAAAACTTGGTATTTGCCTCCGGGTTACTAGTTCATCCCAATTCTGTATATACTTCTGTATATTCCTAGATTTAAGAGAAAATTCTTTAGTTTGTAGAATGGATTCTTCTTATTCTTCTAGTCTAAGAAGGATACTCTTAATTTTAAGACCTTGATAAAAGTACATTTCGCTTCGCGTTTGTACTAAATTTTTTTTTTCTCTAGTTAAGAAATACTTAGTGGATTAGGAAAAACCTTAGACGGATTAGACAACGATCGTGTATTAATTTTAAGAAAATATAGCTGGATTAGCTATACATTCCTTACCTTTAGAAATAGTCGTGATTAATACTTATTCCAGTAGGTTACCTCAATCTTAGAGATTTTAGTTGCTAGATTGCCATAAATTCTTAGGATAGAATTAATTCATTCTAGTTTTACTCACTTTTAATTATAAGAAACCTTTGAAAAATAGTTTCACTCTCAGAACAAAGCGGGGGACCAGCAATTTTTAAACAAAAAATAAATACAAATAGAAAATCCAAAAAACTTTTCTATTAGGAAAACAAAAAAATAAGTAGAAAAGTAAGTAAGTAATAGCTAAGTAAATAACTAATGCTAGTAAGTAAGAAGTATAAGCTAGAGTAAGCAACATAATGTAGTAAGTAATGTAAGTTAATAATCATAATAGTAAATAAACTTTTAAGTAATAGCTAAGTAAAGCAACTATGCTAGGTATAGTAATAAGTAATATCACTAATAGTAAATAAACACATTAAGTATTAAGAACAAAATTAACACCTTTGAGTTAAAAACCACTTTGTAGATTTTAAGCCAACTACTCGATTATAATTAGAGAAAACATTAGTTTAACAATAAGATGCGAACGCTTTAACATAAAATAATTTCAAAACCAAGATTAAAGTATACATAGGCGACCTTTAAAAATTTCAAAACCAAGAAAAGTATAAAGTATAAATATTTCAGAAATGAATTTCGGAATACCAGCTTTGTTGCTCCTCATCATTGTATCAACATGCCAAAGCAACCTCATAAATGAAAAAGAAGAAACGAAGATTCTACCTGGTTTAGTTTTATATC
>JABUQX010116504.1:0-46552 GCA_015478945.1 Trachelipus rathkii | reverse complement strand
AAAAGATATATTATATATACTCATATATACTATATATATATATATAATTATTGACATTAAATACTAATTAATGAAATTTTAAAATACTGTCCCTTTTATTTTCTGTCAATTTACTATTGTCCTTCATATTTTAAAATTTGTCCATTAATTTGCGGGTTGGCTATTTTTGTGGCGGAAAAAAATCGATCGCTAAAATCGTTCGCTAAGTTCACGCGCATTATTTTTTCGATACTATCGAAAAAAATCAATATCGATATATATCGGTCCTCTTTCGGCATCCATAATCAGGGTTACCAGATGTGGCTAATTTCATAAGTTGGCTGCTAAAAGGAAAAAAAAAATTTAGCCACTCGTTTTTGGCTAATTTTTGTCATATTTAATATAAATATAAATATAATTTCAAATTGTCTTAACCATTTGCATAAAATCCCCTTTTTGATACATAATGAACAAGTTTTTCATGTAAAACCCATATTCAGAGCTGCCAAGTTGACTCCAAATTATTCAGAATGGCACCATCGCATTTGTCACATGACTCAAATCACGTTAGTCGCATGATTATTAGTCCGTAAGGTTCATTACTTCTTTTGTTAGATGTAGTTAAATGTGTTTCGTGTTAGCGTCAGTTTAATTAATTTATATGCTTTTGTTAAATCCCCCTATAACTTGCTTCTAATAATTTCTAGGCAAAAAATATATCGAATGATTGTTCATAATGAATAATCCAACTCCTAGAAAAGATGAATTTATCCATAGAAAATATAATAAAATATGGGAAGCCGAGCATCCATGGTTAAAGCTTAAAGATAATACATGTTTTTGCAAGTCCTGTCATTGTACAATATCTCAGTTTAAAAAAACATAATTTGATGATGCATGATATAAAATTTAGTGTGGCTGCGTGCCATTGCAGTATTGGATCAGTTGATCACTAAGGTGAAATTGTTAAAGATTATTCTAAAGGCAGTATATTGTAGGATTTATAACTCCATAGAACAAAGTGTGCATGCCTAATTAATAATGTTATAAGCTTGTCTTTATTCGAAGAATTAATCCAGAAATTAAAAGAAGTGAATTTTTTTTTAAAAAATATTTAAAAAATAATATCATAAAAAAAATTATTTATAATAATGATTCCCCCCCCAAAAAAAAAAAAAAAATGAGTATCTTTAGTATCAAGTTATTTCATTAACTTCTTATTGATTTAACAATATATATTATATATATATAGTATTATATATTATATCTATATTATATAATATATATATATATATTATATATATATATATATATATATATATATATATATTATATATATATATATAAAATTCTTTAGTGGCAAGCTCCTGGAATTATGCCAGAAGCTTGCCAATCAGTTTTCTAAAACCTACACTAACCTAACTTAACTTTTCTGAACTTAGAAATTTTTTGAACTTAGAATTTTCGGCCTCAAAATATATATTTGTTTCTCAGAATTATATATATATATATATATATAATATATTATATATATAGTATATAATATATATATATATATAATATTATATATTATTTATATATTATTATAATATTATAATTTTATATATATTAATATATATATATTATAATAATATTAATATATATTATAAGATTATTATATATATATATATAATATATATGAAAATTTCGGGTACGGCAGCACTAATTTTTTTAGTTTAGTTTTACGATATTTTTGTTAGATTAAATCAAAATCGATACTTATTATATTGATACATAAAATTAAATATTGGTAATATCGATACATAGTATATATATTAATATATATATATATATATATTAATAATATTAATATAAAATATATATATATATATAAATATATATATAATTATATATATATTAATAATAGTAAATCAAATGTCCCAAATGTTTTTGAGATTTATAGAGTACGAATGGATTGTTGCGATAAATGTCCCAAAAGTACTTATTTTTGGGATTTTTTTGGGGTAAATCACTAACGAATACCCATGGGTAGTCCGCCCGATGTCAGGAGTGGGTCTCTCGGCTCTAGGTGGAATACGGGGGGGACTAATCCCCCTATCCTGGGATGGTCTCCGACGAACCCCGCTCTTGGTCTTTCCGGTGTCCGGAGTTCCTCCTCCCATCCCCTCCTGGGGTATTGAAACGTCCCCCCCTCCCGTCCCCGGCTCGAACCCCCTAAAAGGGTAAATACTCAATTTTAGGGGGGCTCGTTGACTCACTGTACTGTAAAAGTAGCCCTAAACTTTACTGTGCCGTAAAACTAGCTCTAACTTTTACTGATAGACTGTTTAGTACTGAAGAAATATTATTAAATAATAATTATATTATATATATTATATATATATTATATTATATATATATTATTATATATATATATTTATTATAGTATATATATATATATAATATTATATATACCTCGACAGAAAAACTTAAACCAGTCTTACAACTGTTTTGGACCTAAAATCATATGATACCTTTGCTACTGTTACATCTTGTTACTAAATAAAACAATGCTCAAAAAAAACTAGCAAGACTGCTATCATTTTGCATTATGATAAAACAAATCATTACATATCATTTAACTTCGCAGACAACTCCGACTTAAACACAACCGACGAATATAAGTTGACCAAATTACTAATACCGATGGGTTTGTTAAACAGTGTTGCCAACTTCAAAATATCAGAAGGCACTACATTTTATTAAAAATAAAGTCGAAATGCCAATATTTACTGAAAAAAGCAATAGACGGTTCAAAAAATCAGTAAAAATAAGAAACACAGTTAGTAAAATTTTGCCACTTAAAGTAGCATGAAACGCACTAAATCCTATTGCAAATGCATCAAATGGGCAACCGGTTATTTTTATTCATATCTAATCTATTACAAAAATCGATTTACAACTAATCGATATATAATACAATATCAATGTATCGTTAATTCCCATAAAACATGCGACTGGCACCGCGTTTTTATGTTCTGCGGCCGAAAAAGTAAAATTACCATATAACTATATAATATATATATAATTAAATATATATATATATATATTATATATATATATATATATATATATTTTATATATATAGTATAATATATTATTGGGTATACTTAAGTTTTCTTTCTTGACCTATCGAATTTACTAGTTTTTAAAATCGATTTTCGATATATGTGTATCGATTATACCCAAGATACCGAGAATCATAAAAAATATTCAAAGAATATTATATATATATATATAATAATGATTATATATATATATATATAATATATATGATATATATATATATATAGATATATATATATTATATATATATATATATATAATATATATATATATTAAATATATATATTAAAAGATAAAAAATTATTCATTGTGTATTATTGGAACCTTTCAATATCTACTGTATATATAAATTGAAGGTCATAAATGGTTTATTACTGTGTTAGTGAAGGTTGTCGGTATTTTTTGTGGCATTTTTCTGAAATTATGAATTTAGGAATTTATTCTAAATTGGTGAGAATGTTATATCGTGTTAGCAAATGTAATTAGTTTTGATACTAGATGTTAAAAAGGGTTTGCTAGAAATGTACAAAAGAACTGTGAAATTACAAAAGTAGGAGAAAAGTTTAATTTTTATTGTACTGAAAACATTGTGGCTCGAAGTATTCTTTTTCTCCCAAATATTTTTTTTGTCAAATATTAGAGTTTTACACTTGATCCCCAAAATATGTATTTCTTTTTACATAACGAAACAGTTTCAAGGTTAGTAACCTATTTAGATGTCAGTGAACGCAACAGCTATAGATGGATTAATTTAAGTGGTTTAATGTATATATATATATATTATATAATTAATATATAATATATATTATATATATATCTATATATATATATATATTAATATATTATATATATATACATTATATATATATATATATTTATAATATATATATATATTTATATAATATATTATATATGATATGTTATATAAGTACCAGGATGGCACGAAAAAAATCAAATTAAAAAATCAATTGGTTTTTTTACTTAGAATTTTTTTATAAAAGAAAATCATGATTTTTTTTGATTTATTGATGTTTTATTTTTTTTGATTTTGTTTATATTTTTTATTTATTTTTTATTTTTATGTATTTTTAAGTAAAATTTAACTTCATAAGAAATAAAAATTTAAAATAAAACATATAGATAATTGAAGTTTTTAATATATATTTTTCAATTTTCAACAAACTATTGGCATTAATTGTAAGTCTGTAACATTCTTTAGTGCTGCTGTTTCATTGTTTCCCATTAAGATTTTGAACCAAGAGCTAGGGCCTAGGGTTAAAAAATTGAAACAATAGATGCCAGATGCAGATATTATTATATGTTTTGTATAATGTCGATAATAGATATGTTAGGCCAGTATTTGATTATTGTCTACATTTTTAGCACCCTTATTAAAAAGACAGATATGCTGAAGAGGCGCAAGCGTTCAAGCAACGGAGGAGGTAGATTTGCTTTTGAGGATAAGAAAGGCGTGCAGTTGCTAGATAGGCCCATGCGCTTCTAAATATTATTATTCTTATTGGTTTTTATAAATTGAACGGGACAATCTACATTTGCCATTGAAATTTCTTAATTGTTAATTTTTATTTGGTTGACTGGGACTCTAAAAAGGACCATGCGCTTCTCAAGTATTATTCTTATTATTATGAGTTGACTGGGACTTCTAGAGGGTCCATGCGGTTCTTAAATATTATTTTTAATTATTAATTATTATGTGTTGACTGGGACAGTCGCGATAGGCCCATGTGGCTTCTTCCGTCTATTTTTATATATATTTAATATTATTACTGAGTTGGGACAGAGGAACATTCTAGAGGGGCACATGCGGCTGCAAAAATATAGATAGATTTTTTTTTCTTCAATAACATATTCACATATGAGATGAAATCCCCGAGGAGCCACTCAGTGCATCTCAGATAAAGTTCCAATGCATAATACTTTTCCTCACTATGGAGCGCTTATTAGTGTAAATTATAATTCTATCATTGCTAGTATTGTGTTTTGTACTCCCAAGAGCAGATAGTTCATATGAGTGTCGTTCTCTCTAGGTTTTGATATTTGTTTCGGTTTCACTCATTAGCTCTATAATTTTTTATAGTGATTATTTGTATCACATTTAGATTTTATATTTTAATAATTAATCATCGCTGAATGGTATGTTCTCTTGTTATGCGTTACTATTACCAAGAGTAAGCCGTTCTAGATTAAATGTGCTTAATTACAAGCATCTGGTTTCATCATATTAATAAGGTTATGAAGTTACAAATTTAATCTATTGTAACACATTTTCTTATCTTCCTAATTCTTATTTGATGTTGTGGTAACGTATTTGTTCTAGGTGATTTCACCCCCATTAAGAGAAGGGCAGCTCGAGAATATGGGGTATCTCTAACAAAAATTGTTAAGTATTTAATATTAAGGACATATTCTGATAAGAGCAGATCGTTGGTTGTACTAGTACATATAATATATATTTATGAAATTCTTTAACATAGTCTTATGTATTAACTGAATCATTTAATCATATATTTGAGGAGAGGAGACTGAGGCAATTCATGAGAGAGGAGTAAGATAGCAGGAGAGTAGTAGACTGATAAGAGAAGATAATGATGATGGTCAGACGAAAGATGAAGAATGAAAGATGAAGAAAAGGACGATGAGCAATGTGAAGAGCGCTCTCGAGATAGGAGAGAAGATCGGTTTCGTGAGTATATAGATAGATAAATGAACAGAAGCCGCATGTTCTTTTTAGACTGTCCCAGTCAACCGATAGTAATTAATAATTAAAAAGCGAGCATTGGCCCTCCGAGAATATCCCAGTAAACACATAAATAATAAATGAAGAGATAATACTTAAAGAGAAGCCTATGTGGTAGCCAGACTGCCCAGTCAACGCATTATAATGAAATAATTAAAATAATAGTAAGCCACAATCAGCCACTTCTAGAATGTCACAGTCCTCAAGAATAAGTATAGACTGAAAGAAGGCCGCGAATGTCCGAGTTTAGACGTTTCCCAGAATGCAGACCAGAGTAAGAGAAAATGGAGATAAAGATTCCGATGCAAGACCGCTTCCATATTGAATCTTCGCCATAAGACATTGTAGTCTCTACACCTTACTCTGCCGAAGGAGCTTCTACCTTGGTAGATTACATCAAAAATCTAAAATATATATAGCATAATTAGCGTAATATATTATTATTATTAATAATAAATTATAATGTATAATTATTATCATGAATATAGTCATTTATAATATATATAAGATAATAATGACCTAATAATTATTATCAATTCATTGCTATTACCTTAATCATTTTTTGTTCAAACAACAGTAATAACATAAATAATACTAAATAATTATATATTAATAAAATTAATTAATATTATAATATAAATAAAGTGTTACTGATTATACATTATAGGCCTATACCTTTCTGGAAGTTCCCAGTACTATATATCTCATTAATAAATATTTATAGTAATAAATATATCAAGAAATAATAAATTACAGAACTCATAACTATATGGATTTTATAGGCTCAATACCCCCTAAAGGGGACCATTATATAATTATTAATATATATTATAATATAGAATTATAATTTTTCATATAATTATTAATAATTACTTAGTGATATTTATGTTCAAGTTAACTGGTGCAATGAGAACATGTGATTATTGATAATAGGTACCATACATGCGGCTATCTTATGATATATTAATTATATATTTAATTACTTATTATAATTTGTTATATATATATAATTAATTAATATATTTATATTTATTTAAATAGTATATATTATAGTTGACTGGTAACCTAATAGTACTTACAGGGTATGCCTAATGTGGCATTTATAGTACCTATTATAGTATTAATAAACTGAGGTTTCATTAATTAACAATTATAATATATTATTTATATATATATATAATAAATAATTATATTCTTATAATTCTAATATTATTTATGGTTAGTTTAGACGTTAGGTACATTTACGTAATGAACTGGGACATGAATTAGTATCAGGCTTCTCAATTATAATACCTATTATTTAGGTTTATAATGGGTAAGTAATAGTCTAAAGGGACATGCGTAGCTTCTATTATACTATAATATTATTTAATTGTTATATTTATTATTTGATTGACTGATACCTAATATTTTGATAGTGGATATTGATATGATATTAAGTTTATCTCTGGCGCTTTTATTGGGTATGTCAGATGTTAGGACTACTATCCTTAACATTCCTATAGATGAAACTCCAAATAATAATTATAAGAGAGTTCAGTGACTGGTACCAGTATACTATAGGATAGGTACCCTATAGCTAGTTCTACTTAATGTAATCGAACTTATTTTTTTATAAATTATTTTTCGGGAAAATAAATCGATATCATACTAATTTCTACTAGAATAGGGCCTATGTCCAGGTCTATATCTAATTAATTAAATATATTGTATTTTTGGTTAGATACTAGGGTAGATATAAGTCTATAAAAGGACCTACTATACTATCATTATGTGCTTCTATTATATTTATTTACATTATATAATTTTATTATGAGTATTATTAGTATTATTATTGTGAGATACATTTACTTAATATATATATATATAGGTGTTCTAATATATGCGGCCTATCTTAATTATTATTTATAATATTCATTTATATTATAATTATATATTTTGTCATGCTATTAATGTTACTAGCTTACTCATAATCGATATTGCCATATTACGTTTCTATATATATATAACTTATATAATATATATTTATTTATATTATATATATATAAATCTCATCGCATGCTCCATGATAATGGCCGACGTAAATTTCATACTGATTCCTTTACTTAAATTAGAATTATATTAAGTCGAACTATGTGTCATTATAACAGTTGTACGGTCTCCGAATTCACGTAGAGTACATTCTCGTTCTTTTGAAGTCGTAGGACAGTAAGCCGTTGTTAAATGCGGTGCCTGCTTCTCGACTCTAGTGCAGTCATTTTTAATTTTAATTAAAAAAGTTGATCTTTCTTTTATAAATTAGAGAGTGTAATGTACTCTTTTAAGAGAACATTCAATAAGATATATGATATATCTCTCTAGTCGGCTTCTTTAATAAGTATATTGTATCTTAATGATAATATTGGGTTTAAACTGGATACAATCTCTAGAGGAGTTATTCAATGTCAACGCTTCTTTTAAATATTTAATATATATTTCTATAATTGATTAATTTAATTTATTCGGTTATACTGTAGACTAATAGTCTATAAAGATTGTTTTCAATTTACAAATTCTGAATTTATTTAATTTTATATTACTTTATTTATTTTATAAATTATATATATATATATATATATCAATTAGATTGACCTGGGACATACTAGAGGGCCTCTCTCTATATAATAATGTCGGCTTTTATTTAATATTATATATTTCTTAATAATTATTTATATATATTAATATTGTTATAGGTGATAATGGTAGATACACGTATTATATTTATAGGTAGTGTATACCTCCCAATTGCCTGAGATTATTCATAATATATATAATACTATTATTAATTAACATACATTTAAATTTATATTAATATTTGCCTACACTAAATAATATTTGCTACACATAGAAGCTCGACTCTCTAGAATTCTTATATATTTAATATATATATATATATTATATATATTATATATATAATTATATGATATTAATATTATATATATATATTATATTATATACTTAATATATATTATATATATATTAATATTATTAATATAGTATAATAATATATTATATTATTAATATAATATATATATATAATATATATATAATATTATATATATATATATTAATTTATAATATATATATAATATAATTATTAATCATATATATATATTTATATATATAATATATAGATATAATAATATATATTTATATTAATTAATTATATATATATAAATATTATATAATATATATTATATAATATATAATTAATATTAAAGTTAAATATATGAATTTGACATGGTACATGCGCACGTATGATAATAATATATCTGAAAAAAATCGAGATAATATGAATATGGAGGTATTATTTTCTATACAACATATCGGAATCAAGTATACTTTCAAATATCGAAATATATTATGAATAAATATAGTGCAAGAAGCTCTGAGAGAAATATAATACTACGAAAGATATGATTTTTAATTATTTTCTGAAAGACACAACTAATCAAAAAATACTACCTACATAAACCCTTATAGGATATATATATATATTTAATTAATATAATATATATATATAAATTATTATATATATAATATATCATATATATATATATATATATAATATATTAATATATTATTATTATATATTAATATATATATATATATTATATTATATTATATATATATATATAAATTATATTTATAATATATATAATATATATATATATAATATATATTAATATATATATATATATATATTATATATATATATATAGATATATATTAATATAATTCAATATATATATAATATATATATATAATATATATATATATAATAATAATATATATCATATATATATATACATATAATATGAATAATTAATATTTAATTGGCCGCCTCTTTAGAAGTAGCACATATCCATCATTAGGATCTCAAAACTTACAATAGCTATATTACAGTGTAGTAAATAGGAATGCATTTTTAGAGTACATCATTGGTAATAAATTTTGGTTAGGTCAATATTGATAACAAATAATTAAAAAAAAATAAAAAAAACTTTTAAAAATTGCTTCTTTGATCTATTATATATAATATATATATAATTATATATATATATATATATATATATTTATTTTCTATTGATATATTATATTATATACTTTTGGAAGGGGGTAGTAGACTTTCACTAGAGCGGCGGGTGAGATATGATAATATAGTATATATATACTCGAATACTACAGTATAGGACAAGAAAACTATTATTGATACATATATGGAATCAAGCGGTATGAAATTTGTATGAAACAGAGAAGCAAATAAAATAATAGAGTGTTGTGAATACTTTGATACCATTTGAATCAGCCGTATGAATTTTATTAATACGGGAATCGGCCGACGGTGGGAACAGAGGGGGATCGAAGGTCTTCCTCCCTATGCTAAGCCCTCCCCAGAGCCCGAGAGACGCCCGAGCGTCTTTGCGGTATAGCCCGAACCGCTATCTCCTCTCCTCCGTGCACCAAGAAACAAGACCCAACTATATTATACTCTTAAAGCATACAAATTTCGAAGCGCTGAGTTTTCCTACTCAGGTGTCCCAGTAGTTTTTCTCTCCGGGGGGTGTACCTATCATAGGGTTGTTGGATAATAAATAAAGAAATATTTGTCCACTCCACATATATCATACGCTCGCCAAGATTAAAAGATTATAATGAGAGGATGTGCTCTCTTTTAGAGTTTGAAAAGATTATAATGAGAGGATTTACTTTCACCTGGGTTACGTTAGGTTTTAAAAATTTTGGTTTTTTAATTCAAGATTTTTATTAGAGAATCTTATTGGCGACCAATCTGAAAATGTGCCGCATCTGGGGTACATGTTTGTCAACGAAAAAAGAGACTTTTCGCTTTTTATCCTTCTCTTATGTCACGGATTGCATATTCTGCAGAGTGCGTTTAAATATACTAATAAATTCGTCAACCCTCTCAATTGGAACATATTGACAAAAAACTTATAATAACTCAGTCACTTGAAAAGCTACTATTTTCTGAATATTCACTTCACATTCCATTTTCTGAAACCTGAGAGTATACAAATTATTTACGCAGTTTACTAATATAAAAAGTTCTATCGTGATATTATAAGTGTTCTCTTAACATCAAATAATAAGTGAAGCTATCTGTTCTTCTCAATTTTGGTGATCATTTAATTTCTTTTAATATTTTTTATAACATTTATTTCATGCCATAACATTTCAAAATATTGGATAATTATATCGATCATATATAATCCCAGGACATTCCAGCAATTGGTATATACCATGTATATATCTCCAATCATACGATAGTAGAAGTTACGGCGTACCTATATTAAGTACTGTTGTTATATAAGTTTTTGTAAATTAAATAATGGTATAATATATGTTAATGTAGCTTACTTCTAATATAGTATATGATCAGCTGTAACATATTAATTAAATATTATAATATATATAATATTATAAATACATATTATATATATATATAATATATATAAGTAATATATATATTATATATTAATTATATATATATGATATATATATTAATATTATATATAATATAATATATATATTATATATACATATTTAATTATATTTATTATTATTATAATTATATATTAAAATATTATAATAATATAATATATATAGGGTAATACTTTAGTTTCTTTCTGACCTTCGATTTTCCGATATATCGAAATATAAATCCCCATCAATTCATATTCGACATCGAGTATATATATATTAATTTTATTACAATAATTTATATTATATAATTATATTATATATATTATATATTATATATAAAATATATTATATATACGATTTAATATATAATATATTATTAAGATTAATTAATCGATGTGATCTCATTAGATATTGGTACGAAAATATATATCTGATAACCGATAAACGTAAATGTTACAGAATATACCGTAATTGTGACCATATAACCGAATACTTATATATATATATAATAAATATAAAATATATAATATATATATATATATATATATGCAGCCCTTAGAAGAGCCACAATCCATTACTCAAAAACTACAAACGCTACCGGGAAAAGGAATACACTGCTGGAATCAATGCTGGTACAATTTTAGTGCGGAAAATGTAAAAAAAAAAAAATTTATTGTTAATTATAGTAATAAATGGAGAGAAGCCTATTTAGAGACTTTTTAAACGTTACTCGTTAAATAAATAAGACTTTCTAGTAAATTTTGTTGTTGTTATTTTTAACTAAAGAATACCCAAGGGTTAGACCACGCACCGATGGCAGGAAGTCGCGGGGCTCGCGCCACTTCCGGGAACTACGGGGATTGGACTAGTTCCCGCCCTCCGGGGAGGGTCTCCGGAGACCGCCCTCTCCTGTTGGTATTTTGGTATGTCCGGCGGGGTCCTTCCGCCCGCGTCCCCTACGGGGTGGGAAAACGTCCCCCCCGTGTTGTTTCGCCGTCAGCCGAGCCCCCCTAAATTTGCCGTGTCTAATACCATTACAAAACATAATTATATACTATTGTCCCCCGCCGGCTCGAGCTCTCCCCCCAAAAAGCAGATTTTTATGTTTTTTGCTATTTGTTTTTATTTTAGTTGTTACATTTGCTCTAACCAAAAATTTTACAAGGATTCCAAAAATGCATTCCTTTTCCCCTGTAGCGATTGTAGTTTTTGAGATGATGGATTGTGGCTCTTCTAGAGGACTGGCATTATAATATATATATACTATATTATATATATATATATTATAGTATATATATATATTATATATATATTATATATATATATATAATATACTTTATATAATATATATATTATATATATTATAATATATATATTAATAATATATATATTATACTTTATATATATATTATTATTATATATATATATATACTCAGGGTTGGGGATTTTTTGATTTTTTTAGAAAAAAAAACAATTTTTGATTTATTGATTTTTTTTGATATTTTTTTGATTTTTTTCGATTTTTTCGATTTTTCAGATTTAAAGTACAACAATGCGAAAATTTTATATATCAATATATATTATATACTATTTATAATATATAGTCACTATATATATATATAATAATTAGTATATTATACAATATATATTATATATAATATATTATAACTATTATTATAAATATTATATATATATATATATATAATATATAATATAATATAATATATAGATAATAAGTTAAGAATTAATTTTTATAATAATTAATTAATTAATAACATATATTACTAATTAGAAATCCGCATGGGCCTACCTAAACTGTCCCAGTCAACCAACAATATTAATAATTAAGAATAATAATAATAATTAAGAAGCAGAATTGGCCCCTCTAGAATGTCCCAGTCAAATCCATATAGAATTAATAAATAAGAATAATAATTCAGAAGCCGCATGGGCCTATCTAGACTGTCCCAGGCATTAACCCATAATAATTAATAATATAAAGAAAAGTAATTAAGAAGCTGCATGAACTCCTCTAGAATGTCCCAGTTAACCCCAAAATATATAAGAACAATACTTAAGGAGCCGCATGATTTTTTAGACTTTCAAAGTCAACCAATAAAAAATTAATAATTAAGAAGAAGCCGCATAACCACTCTAGAATGTCCAGTCAACCATATAATAAATTAAGTAAATAAAAATAATACCTTAAGAAGACGTATGGAGTTTGAAAGATTTAAAATCCAAAACCAATAATAATTATATATTAAAAATAAAATTAAGAAGCCGCCATTGACACCCTCTGAATGTCCCAGTCAGACTCATAAATAAATAACGATAAAAAAATAAAAAAAAAAAAAAAAAAAAAAAAACTTAAGAAGCAGCATGGTCCTTTTTAGACTTTCCCAGTCAACCAAAAAAATTTAAATAATTAAGAAGCCGCATTTGCCCTCTAGAATGTCCCAGTCAATTCCATTAATAAATAATAAATAAGAAAACTTGTTGTTATTAAACATGTGACGTTTATCTAGACATGTCCCATCAACCAATAATGATTTAATTAAAAATAATATAATAATAGAAAGCCACATTACATTAATCCCTCTAAGATGTCCCAGTCCACTCAAAATAAATAACAATAATACGTTAAAGAGGCATGTTCCTTTGGAGACTTTTCCGCAGTAGATACCGAACCAGAAATTAATTAATTGAGAAGCACGGCATTGTCCCCTCTCGAATTCCCAGTCTCAACCCATAAAAATTTAAGCAATTAAGAATGCAATTTTTAACTAATAATTTAATGAATTAAGTGAATAGTATTATATTAATTAAGAAGCCACATGGGCCTACCTAGACTGTCCCAGTCAACCAACAAAAAGTAATAAATAAAGAATAATAGTTCAGAAGCCGCATGGGCCTATCTAGGACTGTCCAGTCATTTCAATTAATTAATAATTTAACAATAAAGATATCCGAGTAAGTGTAATTAGAGGATCCTGTGATTATGCGAGTGATGGCCGGGGAATATGACCTAGGAATATTGAACTGTGCGGTCCAGAAGATAGGCACATAGTGGCTCGGAAATTATTATGGCTTTAGTTTATTCTTGAATCCCTCATATAGTGTAGAAACCATTGGCACGGTGAGGTTAACCTAATCCACCAGTTACCGCACGCCGACATAGCGATTGCTTGCATTAAATGTATAGGTTTCTGTATATCTATGTACATGATTATGTGTGGCCTTGTAACGTGGGACAAAGGGTAGGTTACGGGGCCAATGTCTCCGATTAACTTAAAATGCGATCATTAATACATTAATTCATTAACTTCTCAAATTATAAACTAAACACAAATAAAACATCCATTCTTAACAAGAGACATTCTTTAGAGGGCCAGAGTTGCGGCTTCCACATTATATTAATTTTTTTATTGTATTGATTGGGAAAGTCTAAAAAGGACCATGCGGACTTCTTATAGTTATGTATTCTATTTATGAATGAGTTGACATCGTGACATTCTAAGAGGGGTCATTGTGGCTTACTTATTAATTTTTACATTATTAATTATTATTGGTTGACGGACAGTCGTTGATAGGGCCCATACGGCCTTTCATTAAGTATTCATTTCTTATTTATTATGGTATGTGTTTACTGGATATTCTAGAGGGGCAATGCTGCTTTTTAAGTTATTATTTTGTTATTTTTATTGAGACAGTCTAAAAAAGACCATGCGCTTCTTGTATGTATTCCCTCCCATTTATTTATGGTTGACTGGACATTCTAGAGAGGTCAATGCCGCTTCCTAATTTATATTACTGAATAATAATTAAAGCCATTAAACCTCTCTAGAATGCCCAGTCAACCCATAATAAATAAAGTAAACACATAATAAATAAGGGGTCCCTTTTTAGGACGTCCCAGTCAAACCAATAAAAATTAATAATGAAGAAGCCACATTGGCCCCTAGAATGTCGCCAGTCAATCCATAATAAAAATAAATAAGAATAAACTTAAGAAGCAGCATTAAGGCCTTATCCTAGGGACTGGTCCCTGTCAAAACCAAAAATAAATATTAATAATAATTAAAATTAATAATTAAGAAACCGCATTGACCACTCTAGAATGTCCCAAGTCAAACTCAAATAATAATACAGGAACTATATTTAAGAAGATATAAGGAAGCTTAATGAGGTAAACCATAAAGATATAATAATTAAGAGAGCCGCATTTGGCGCCCTCTTAGAATGGTCCCTGTCAACTACATAACATAAATTATCAAATAAATACAATGAAGATAATACTTAAGAAGCGCAGGCTATCTATACTGTCCCATTCAACGCAATATTTAATTAATAATTAAAAATAATTATGTAAGTAAAGCCGCCTTGACCCCTCAGGAATGTCCCAGTCAACTCATAATGAAATAAGAATAAATGACACACTCAAAGCCGATGGTCCTTTTTAGACTGTCCCAGTCAACCAATAAAAATAATAATTAAGAAGCTGCATGGTCCTTTTTAGAATCCCGTCCCAGTCAACTATAAAAATAAAAATAATAATAATAATTTTTCAAAGAGACACGCAATGGGCCTATCTACGACTAAAAAAAACTGCACCGCCTCATCTGTATCCCTCACCAAGCCAAAAATCTACCTTCCTCGGTTGCTTTACCGTTGCGCCTCTCAGCATATCTGTCTTTTTAAAAGGGTGCTTAAAATTGGTAGACAATTATATCAAAATAACTGGAATGATAACATCATCTATTAATAACGCATTCACTTACCAAAAACAATATATATTAATTAGTCTGCCATCTGGCATTAATTTTCAATTGTTAACCCTAGTCCCTAGCTCTTTGTTCAAAATCTTACATTTTTTGGAAACAAATGAAAAAAAACTAAAGAATGTTACAGACTTACGGTTACAATGCCAATAGTTTTGTGAAATTGAAAAAATAATATATATTAAAAACTCATAGATCATTAGTTTTTTATTATTAATTTTTAATTTCTATTGAAGTTAAATTTACTTAAAATATAATAAAAATAAAAAAAAAATTAAAAAAAATTTAAAAATCAAAAAAGATTCAAAAAAATCAATAAATCAAAAAAATTCATGATTTCTTTATAAAAAATCAAGTTAAAAAATCAATTGAGTTTTTATTTGATTTTTTTTCGTGCCATTCCCTGACGGCGATATATATATATATATATATATTATATATATAAATATATAATTAAATAACCTCCTATATACACTAAATATATAATATATAATCAATATAATAATATATATAATATATTATATATATATAGTATATAATATATATCATATAATAATATTATATATATATATTATTATATATAAAATTAATTATTAGATATACAAGTTAAACCAATTAAATTAATCCAATCTATAACTGTTGTTCACTGACATCTAAATAGGTTACTACCCTTGAAACTGTTTCCTTATGTAAAAAGAAAAACATAATAGAGTGAGCATCCGTGAAATTGGCTCTAATATTTGAATAAAAATATTTGGGAGAAGCAGAATATTTCGAGCCACAATGTTTACTAGTACAATAAAAATTAAACTTTTCTCCTACTTTGGTAATTTCACATTCTTTGTGACACTTTCTACAAGCCTTTTTATCTAGTATCAAACTAATTAGCATTGCTAATATGATTTTATCATTTTCACAAATAATTAATATAACTTGGTTAATCTACTCATAAATTTTCAGAAAAATTGGAACAAAAATACGTCAACTTCACGAAACACAGTAAAAAAAAATTATGACCTTCAAATTTATATATACATTAGATATTTGAAAGGTTCCAATAATACCCAATGAATAAAATAACTCTATCTTGTATATATATATATATAATATATAATTATATTATCATATATATATATATATATATATAAACCTATAATATATATATAATATAACACATATAACGATTATTACATACTATAAATAATATAATACATATATAATAATATATATATAATTATATATAATATATTTCTATGAATAAATTTAGATTCTCGGTATCTTGGGTATAATCGATACACATATATCGAAAGTCGATTTTTAACACGTAATAAATATCGATAGGATCAGAAAGAAACTATAGTATACCCCATAATAAATATACTAAATAATATATACTATATACACCTATAACTATATATATATATATAATATTATATATTATATAGTAGGTTCATTAGTATATTAGGGAGGTGATTATATTAATATATTGAAACTGATTTTATAGTCGGGATCAAAGTCAAGCAAGCAGAGTTGCCGAATTAAATTGTAGTTGAAAAGCAAAAATATAACTATTTAATCTTTAGCTAGTAAAGATCTACTAAATACTAATGCTTTCCACAAAATCTAGATTTACATTTTAGATCAGGCTGCAACAAGATTTTCAGAAACTGCAGTGAAAATCTTTAGCTAGTTCAATTTTCTAATTTTTATTGCTAAATCTGTAGAAACTAAAAATTTCTACAGATCCTCGTTCCAGTTCCTTAAAAAATATAATAATTTATAATATTAAAAAATAATATTATTTAAATAATTATATTTATTTTAATAATAATTTTAATATTAATTTAATATTTATATTTTAATATTATATTCTTAAGCTAAATTAAAATTATTTATATATTTATATTCTATACCTTTTAATTAATTATTTATTAAAAAAGAAAAAAAATTATTTTTTTAAAAATTTAATATTTTATTTTAATTTATATTATAAAAAAACTTAAATATTAAATTTAATTAAATATATATATTAATTTTTAAATATAATAAATATAATTTTATTAATAAAAAATATATATTATAAATTATATATATTTATATTATATTATAATATTTTAATTAATATATTTAATTTAAAAATATTTAAAATAAAATTAATTAATTTTAATTTTTATATATATTAATTTTAAAAAAACTGTTAAATATAATTTAGTAATAATATTTATTTAAAATTATTATATATATATTATAAATTAAATTTATTTATATATTATAATTTTTATTTTAATTAATATTATAAAATATGAATTATATAAATTATTTAATTATTTTTATTTTAAAAAAAAAAAAAACAATTTAAATATTTATTTAGTTTAAATTTATATAATATATATATTTAATATATAATAAATATATAATAAATATTTACTATATTATATAAAATATTAATATATATTTTTATTTAATTTATCTAATTAATTACTAATTATTAAATATTTATTAATTATTATTTATTTATTTAAATTTATTAATTATTATAAAAACCTTAGTCATCATATATTTTAATCAAATAATATATAAAATATAATTCATATATATTTTTTTAATAGATTTAATATATTTTATAATTTTCCTTTATAATATTTATTTTTATTAATAATTTAAACTATGAATTATTTAACAATTAGGCTTAAAGTGTAAGAATATATAATAATTTTTTATACTTTAATCACAGATGCAGGAAATATTTATTAAAATTAAATAATCTTAAATATATTGTATAATTAATTTTATTAATATTTTTATTATAAGTATAATTTAGAAAATTATATTATTTATCATTATATAATACATTATTTATTTTATTAATTGCTACATATTTAATCATATTATTGGAATAAATTTATAATTAAATAATAATTATAATATTATTATTATTTTAATATTTTTATAATATGATAAATATAATTAGTATATAATATTAATGTGAAGAAATATATAATATTTATATTTATTTTTTTTTAAAAAACCTTGGTAATTGAATATTTTTATATTATTATAATTATATTAATAAAAATATTTACAGTAATATTTTTATTAAATATTTATTAAAAATTAATTTTTTATAATTATTTTAATTATTTTATTAAAATTATTTTTATAAAATTATTTTTCATATTATAATTTTAATTATTTTTCTATAATTTTATTTAATATTTTTTATGATTTTTTAACATATATTTATTTTATTATATTTTATTGAATATATATTACTTCTAGTTGCTAAAGATAAATAAATTTATTATTAATATATAAATTATTTCAAAATAAATAATAAATAAAAAATATATAAAAATAAATTAATTTTATATATATTTTATTTATTAAATAATTAATAATAAATTTTTTTAAATTACTATAAGTTTGTATATATAATACAATTAATTATAAAGTATATAATGTAATTATAATATTGTAATGAAATATATTTTATGAATTATTTATTTTAGAATTTTAGTTATAATAATATATTTTATAAATATATTATTTCATTTTATATATTTAATAAAAAGATTATTTATATTTTTAAAATTAATTATTATTAAAGTATTTAGTTTGAATATAAAAACCTATTTTAATTAAAAAATTTTGGAGTAAGTATGAATTAAATATTATATCAAATTAATTTTAGTAAATATAAATAAATTATATTAAAAATATAAATATAAAAATAAATAAATTAAATAATATTATTTTATTATTTTTTATTATTTATAAATGAAATAAATTAAATTTCAGTTAATTTAGATAAGAATAATTAAATTAAAATTTTTATAATATATTTATTTGTAGATACTATATTTAATTTTTACTTTTAATATATATTTCTATAATTATTAAAATAATTATTATTATACTAATTATATTAATTTTTTTAATTTAAAATTAATATTAATAAAATAATATATTTTAATTAATATAAATTATTTCATATTATAAATAATATTTATTATAAATCTTTTTTCTTTCTTTCTTTCAGCCTCTTCTCCCCTCTTCTCCGATTGGTTGTGGGAGGATGGAGGGGAATTCTTATTAAATTTATTATTATATAAAAAAAATAAAATAAATATATAATATATTATTTGTAAATGTATATATTTAAATTATTATATAATTATTAATTTTTTTATGATAAGTATAATTTAAAATATAATATAATATTAAATTAATATTAATCTAAAATAAAAAAATATAAATTTTCTAATTAAAAATAATTTATAATATAAAAATGGATTTTAGAACTAATACGTATCTTTCTCCCAATCGTTTTAATTTTAATAAATTATTTTTTAATATTCTTTTCTTTTTTATATTTTATAATTTACACATTTAATTATATTTATTAATATAATAATATAAAAACTAATATTTTATATATTTATTATTAATATATATTAAATAATAATTTTAATTAAGGTTAATTTAAACATTTTAAATATAAATTTATATCATAATATTATATTAATTTATTTATTAATTTTTTATTTAAATTAAATGTCAATAAAAAAATAATATTTAATTATAGCATAATAATTTTATAATATTGTTAAATAATTAATATTAAAAAATATATTTTTAACATTTTATTTATATTTAATTTAATATATTTTTAATATATTTAATATATTAAATATTAAAATATAAAATTATTTAATTTAATTATGTAAATTTTATTTTAATTAAATATAATAATTATAATTTAATGGGAATAAATAATTTATTAAATTAAAATAATTACATTATAATATATTTATATATAATAATATATAAAATTTTAAATTTATTAATCATAAAATTTATATATTTAATTTATTATTTTATAAATATTATTATATAATGATTAATATTTTTTTTTTTAAATTTATAATAAATAATAAATATTAGATATTTATTTATATATATAATTATAAATTATTATTTTAAATTTTAATTTATTATTATTATAATTTATATCTTGTATTTTTTTATTAATAATAAATTATAATATTTTAATATTAATTTTTTTTATATTTTATTATTTTAATTATTTCTCTTCATTTTTTTTACTAGGTATATAAATTTTAATTTTTTTTTTTTAATCATTTTTTATGTCCCAACTTTACAATGTAGTTATTTAAGGTAGAAATTTTTTAAGTCTTGACTAGATAGTTATCATACCGTATTTTAAATATTCATAACATTTATATATTTTTATTCATATTATGTAAACGTATTATTAATTATAACATTAAATATTTAAATATATATTATTTAAAATTTAATTCTAATAATAAATTATTTAACTTCAATATATATAGTAAAAATAATTAAAACTATAATTATAAATTGAAATAAATAAATTTAATTATTTACAATGGTATCAATAATAATAAATTTAAAATATCTATTACTAAATTTATTGATTTGTCGAAGAGGATAACTATTGGGGAGGCTAATTTTATTATATTAAGTTAAAAATATTCTCTATAGATAAAAAATCGATATTTATTGTATATGAATACCTTTAAATATTTAATTATATATAATATTTTAATATATATAATATTTTTAACCAGTATTATTATATTATTATAATATATAATTTATTAAATTCTTAGATAATTTATATATTATTTAAAATTATTAATATTTTATATAATTTTAAATTTTATTATAATTTTATATATATAATAAATTTTAAATTTTAATTAATATTCTAATGAAATTAGGTATAAAATAAATTTTATATATTAAATTAATTTATTTTTTGGTCTATTATCTTATTTATACATTTGGATAGTCACACGTATTTCATTACTTGTAGATATTTAAAAATTATAATTATTTAAGAATAATATATTTTTATAATTAAATATTTTTAATAAATATATATATTTATTCAAAGTTAAATATTATATAATTATATTATTTATTTATTATTATTTAAATTTTTAGTATTTTATATATGATATAATTTTTTTATTTTTTATTAGTTTGAAAATATTATATTTTTTACTTTAAAAAAATTAATTTATATAATATTTTAAATATATTAAAAATTAGTAATTATATTTATTTATAATTTAAATTATTTATATTTATTTTTTTGTATTATATATAATTGTATAACTTTTTTTTAAAAAATTTAATACTTAAATTCATATTTATTTCATTTGAAAAATATAATATAATATTATTATTATATTATTATAATTGTTTTTTAATTAAATCATAATAAATTATAGATTTATATATTAATAAAATTTTAGGTTTTATATGAGTAATTTTTTTTCTTTTAGCAAATTTTAAAAAATTTAAAGTGTTTAACTGCACTCATAAAGAATAAAATAACTATTAAGTTTAATATGCTGTTAAATTTTTTTTAATATTTATCATATTTCAGTACTTTATATTATTATAATATTTATAATTTTTTATATATTTATAATTATTTAAATAAATATTTTATTAAATTTATAAATATTAAAATTTATATAATTTATTATTAATTTTTATTTTTATATAATAATTTTTAAAGATTAGAATTGAAGAGAGAAAATTTATTTAATATAATTTTATTATTATATATATTATAATTATTAATATAATTAATAATTATTAAAATAAAAAAATATTAGTTATAGTTTTATTAATATGTAAATAAAAAAATAAATAATAATAAAATAAAATTCACAGTTAGAATGTTTCTTATTATTAATAGGATTTTGGTGAGTATTTTTTTTTGATGCCTTTTCCGTAAACCATCAAGCTATTATTGTGATTTTGCGTTTAAGTAAAACCTTTTTTTCCCCCCCAAAAAAAAAACCGATGTTGTTTTTTACATTTTTTTTTTCTTCTTTGGAAACCCAATTTAAAAAAAAAAAAAAATATTAAAATCAAAAAAAAAGGAGAATTTATTTTTGGCGGTGGAAAAAAAAACTTTTTTTGTTTTTTATTTTCATTCTAAAATTTTTATATTTTTTTTTAATTTTTCCATATTTTTTCCTTTTTTATAAACTGTCCTTTTTTCCGTTTCAAATTTTTTTTTGAAAGTTTTAATTTTTTGAACTCCTATGACAAATGTCCAAACAATATATTTATACAAAACGGGGGGGGGTGGCGGGAAAGAGCGGCATTTTGAGGAAAATTTATATGTTAAATAAGCATTTTTTTTTGGGAGGGGGGAGAGGATTTAAAAAATCAGAATTTTATGAAAAAGGAAAAAAAAAAAAAAAAGGAATTTTTTGATTTTAGTTTTTTAATTAAAAAATAAAACAAATTTGAAAAAGAAAATTCAAAAAATTATTTTCAAAATAAAAAAATGAATGATTTCTTTTACTTTGAAAAAAAAAAAAATTTTTACTAAAAAAAGGGAAAAAAGGGAATAATTTTAAAAGCATAAAATTTTTTTATTATTTTTAAAATTTTTTTGGAAAAAACTGATTAATATAAAAATGGAAATTTTATTTATTATAATTTATTTATTAATTATATTTTATATTATTTAAAGTAATTTAATATTTATTTTTATTTTAATAATTTTATATCATTTTTATAATTAATTAAATAAAATTATAATTAATAAGAATTAAATAAAATTTTAAATAAATTAATCATTTAAATTTTTAAAACATATTATTTATTTTAATTAAATTTTTTTGTCCCCCAAAGTGGGGCGAGGGGGCTTCGTGGGTTTTTTCCAAAAATTTCTTCCAGTTAGGGGCCAAAAAAAAAAAAAAAAAACAATATTTAATATATAATAATTTTTTATTAGTATTGTTATTATTTATTTATATTACCTTATAATTTGTATATTGGATATTTATTATTATCATTATCCCTAATATATATATATATTACATATTTTTTATAATTTTAACTTTTAAATATAATTAAATAATTGTTTTTTTTTAATATTAATTTTTTTTAATAGTTATTTATGTGTAATAATAATATTTAATTAAATTTATTATTATTATTATATTTATTATTAACTATAAATATATAATTTATATATTTAATAAATAATATATAAATTATTATATATAATATTTAATTAATTATACTTATATAAATAATTTATTATAATATATAATCAAACAAATTGATAGTTATAATTTTAATTTTATTATATCAAAGTATATTTGTTTATAATAATATTAATTATAAAATATTAAATGTAAATATATAGAATGTCATTATGGGTATATGTTTTCCCATTATTATGTAAAATATTTTTTGAAAAGATAAATAATTAATTAGTTTTAAATTTTTTAGAAATTGACACCGCCATTTATTTTAATTTATTAGAGGTTTTGCTGCGGGATTTTTTTATTTGATTTTTTCCCAAAAACTTTATTTTGCCCCCCCCCGGGGAGCGGGGACATTTTTTTGTTTTTTTTTTGCCGCGGGGGGGAATTGGGCATAAATGGGATAGTTTAAAAAAAAAAAAATTCACTGATTTGTTCCCCCCCGGGGGCCGGGGAAATTTTTGCGGGGGGGGGGGATTTTTTTGCGGGATAAAAAAAAAGCGGGAATCAGCGGAAATTTTAAAGGAGGGGTTTTTAAAAAAAAGCCCCCCAAAAACCCCCCAGGTAAAACTTACCCTCCCCACCCCCCAACCCCCACAAAACCAGAAAACCACCCAAAACCCAAAACCCACAACCCCACCTCCAAAAAAAAATTTTAATAAGAATTTAAAATATTATACTAATAAAATTTATTTGAATTTATAAAATTATAAATTTATTTATTTATTTATATAAAAATTTATATGAAAAGCTTTTTGATATTATATAAATTTAAAATATAAAATTATTTTAAAATAATATAATATTATTATATTTATTATAATAATATTAATTATTTATTATAACGAAACATTTAATCGTGTTAAAGATATTTATAATAATTTTATTTAAAAAAGAATAATAATATTTTTAATTATATTTTATATTAATAATATAAAATATTTTATAATTAATAATTTTATTATAGTATAAAAATAATAAAATAATATATATAATTTAATTAAATATAGTATATAATTATAAATTAATAAATTAATAATTATATTATTATTTTATCTAATAACAGTTCAATGTACGATTGACTAGAATAATAAAATTTTTAGTTATTTTTTGAAAAGTGTTCTTTTTTTTTTTGGGGAAACCCAACCCCCCTTCCCGGGGAAAAAACAAAATTTCCCCGGGGCGCGGCTTTTTGGCTTTTAGGAATTTTGTTGGCTATAAAAGCCCAAAAAAAAAAAAAACCGTTTCATGGATTTTCCGGCATTTTTTGATATTCCCGTTTAATTAAGGATGCGTTTAAAAATTGCCCCGTTTGTTTCTTTTGTTTTTTCTTTTGTTTTTGTAAATTTCTTTTTTGGCTTTTTTTTTATTGGGAACTGTGGATAAAGTTTTTTTTTTTCGCCTTTACATATTTTTAATAATGGGCACAAGGGGCCAATTTTCCCCAAAAAATTAAAGGGGTTTTTTTTTAAACAGGGTTTGTTTTGGGAAACCCACCGTGGATTTCAGAAAAAATTTTTTGGTTTTTAATTACATTTTCTAGGGGGATTTTAGGAAAAAAAGTTGGGGGCAAAAATTTTGGGCCCCACATTGGGGCCGTTTTTCATTTCGTTTTTGCAAAAGGAGGTTTTGAAAAAATTTTTAATTTATTCTTAAAAAAATCTTCCCATTTTTCACTGGTGGACTGTTTTTTTCTGTGGGATTTCCTTTAAAAGTTCCGTTAATTTTTTTTTTTTAAAAAATTTAATTAAATTTATATTATTATATAATTAATATTATATAAATATAAATTAATAATTATAGTTATAAATTTTATTTTTTAATAATTCATTTAATAAATTATAATTATTATATATAATTTTTTTATTTTTATAAATATAGTAATTATATATAATTATAATTATTTTTAAGGGGTAAGTTTGCCCCACCAACCAACCGGGATACTTTTTTCCATAATTAAAATTTTTAAATTGATTTTTTTTGAATTAAACAATTTTTATTTTTTTCCGAAAATTAAAGAAAAAAAAAAAAAAAAAAATTATATTCGACTGGGGATTTATTCGCGGGGGGGGGGGGGGGAAATTTTTGGGGCGGATTTGAAGCGTTTACCAAGGCTTGTGATTTTTAGTTGGGGGAAAAAAATAGAATAAGGCAGAGAGGAATATCACTGTAATGTATCCTGATGCGGGATCCGTAATAAATTTTTTTTTTCCCCCCCGCTTAAACAACCCCTTGTAGTAGTAGTATTATAAATAATATGTCAAAATATTATAATTAGTTAGATTTATAATTGAATATAAATTTTTACTTTTGATATTTTTATAAAATATGAAATTAATTTTTAATTTATTATTAATTTAGTTTTAGAATAATACTATGAATTTATTAATATATTTTATAAAATTATATAAAAAGTTATTTTTTTATACTTAAATTTACAATAAATTAAATTATTTATAATATATTATTTATTAATATGTTTAAATAATTTCTATTAATTTTTATTTAAAGGCGTTTTTTTTTCCCCCAAAATTGGTCACTGATCCGAATAGGATAGAGGAAAAAAAATTGGGTTTTTTTTTTTTGTTTTTTTCAATATGTATTTTTTTTTGTCTTTTCCATTTTTCCACTTTTGTATTTTCCCCCCAAAACCAAAATTATTTTTTCTAAAAAAAAACATTTTGGGGGATAAAACCCCCAAGGACGGCCTTTAAACCAACAACGGGGAAAAAAAAAAGGAAAATTTTAGTTTAAAAGTCTAACTTTTTTGAGGAAGATCCTTTTTCCAAATCGGTATTACATTTGTTTTTTCCCAAAAAAATATTTTCCCCCAAAAAAAAAGATTGGAGAATTTTAAATTAAAAAACTAAGAAGCCCAATAGGCTTATCAATTTACTTTCACAAAAAATAAAAAAACCCAATAAAAAGAAAAAAAAATCAGAAGGGAAAAAAAATTTAAATAATTTCGTAAAAAAAATTAATTATTTTTGGGAAAAAAAAAAATTCATTTTTTTTATTTTAAATTTTAAATTAATTTTAAAAAAAAAAAAATCCCTCACAAATTCTTTAAACATATCCACATTATTAAAATATTATTAGGGGAAAAAAAAAAAACAGAGGGGGGGCACTTTACTGCGGTCTTGCCCCAAAAGGGGGCCATTTGGCTAACCAAAAAAATTTTTGGAAGAGGGGGAAGGGAGTTTTTTCATTTTTTTAAACTTAAAAACGGGGCTTTTTTTCTTAGGGGGGGGGGGGGGAAACCCTTCTGGTTTTTTGAAGGTTCAAAATTCAATATGTTTTCTCGTTTTTTAAAAATTTTATACTTTGAAACCATTTTTTTTAACAAATAAGGGTTGATTGGAATAAGAAAAGGATGGATTATTTTTTTTTTTTTTTCCAACTTTTCAATTTAAGTATCCTTTAGTTTTTAAAATTGATTTTATAAATTTTTTAAGGCTTTTTTTCAGCAAATATGTTTATAGCTTATATTAATTTTTCTGCTAAATGGGGCATTTTTTTTTTTAAAAAAATGCGGGGGATTATTTTAAAAAAAAAAAAAAAAAAAAAAAATTTTGAAACTTTGATTAATGGGGGGGGGGGACTTTCTTTTTTTTTTTTTTCAAGGGGGGGGCCCCTATCCCAATTTTTTTCCCCAAAAAGTTGCCTAGGGGGGCCTTTTAACGGGGAGGGGGAAATTACAGGGAAACTAAATTTTTTTTTTTTTTTGATGAGAAAGTTTTATGCAGAAATCCTTGACCCCAAACCGAAATCCCCGCTTTTTTTTTTTTACTATTTTAAAAAAAAAGGGAAAATTTTTTTTTCCAAAAGTTTTTAGGGAAAAAAAAATGATTGGGGACGGATCTTTCGCAAAAAAGCCTTAGGTCGTTCGGCAAACGGAAAAAAATTTTTTCAATTTTTCTTTTAAATATTTATTAGTTAATCTTGTATACATTAATAAATAAAAAGACTAATAAATTTTTTTTTATTAACTTTTTATGTTCTATTCAAAATTAGTATTAAAATATAGTTAACTATTCGAATAGACAATTGCTTTGAATTACTTGCTATATCCTATATATTTTTTAATTATATATTTATTATTGTCTTTATACACTTATTTGTCACATTTATTTTTTCTCTTATAGCGTAACTCACTGAAAATGGCGCTCTTTTAGGGCGTTTGGCCTTTTAAAACTTCTTTGCCTACCCCCCCAAAAAAAAAAAGGTTCGCCCCCACCAATTCTAATTTAATAATGTAATATATATTATATTTATTTATATTATATATATTTAAATATTATTTTAGTTATATTAATAAATTAAATAATTAAAGAATATAACTAGTATAAAATAATTAATATAATTTTTCAATTTTTTTGTATATAGACATTAAATATAGGTTAGTAAATTTTTTTATTTTAAATATTGTTAAAATAAATTTGTATTTAAAATTTATAAAGTTATAAATTTTAATAAATATTAGTAATTTATATATCAATATAATATATTATTAACTTAAATATAATGAAGGATATTTATATAAACCTTTATTAATAAATTAAATTAAATAAATAAATAAATATATAATTTTTTATTAATAATTAAAATTATTTAAATAATATTTATAAAACTATTTTTAAGACGTATAATTTTTAATATATTTTTTATTATAATTATATTAATAATTTTTATAATTTAAAAACCCCCAAAGGAAGATATTTTTTTTGTTGCCCCAAAATTTTAAAAAAAAACGCAAAAAAAAACCAAAAAAATTTATTTGTTTTATTTTATTTTTTCAAAATGCGGTTCCTTAAAAGTTGGGGTTTTACCGGTTTTTTAACCCCTTGGAGGAATGGGTTCACCTTTTCCCCAGAGGTTTGTTAACCCTCCGGAAAAGGGGAACCCCACGGATTGGGGAGGCTTTTTTAAAATGGGAACCCCCCACAAAAAAAATTTTTTTTTTTTTTATTTTAAAAACCCTCTGGGGAAAAAAAGGGTAAAAAGGGAAGGTAAAAAATTTTATTTTTTGGGGTTTTCCTTTTTTTTAAGGCCAAGATTCCGTTGCGTTTTTTTTTCCCTTGTTTTAAAAAAAACCAAACTTTTTTTTTCTTGGGAAAGTTTTTTTTTAAAACCCCCCATTTTTTTCTTTTTTTTTCAAAAGGGGTAAGGGTTCAAACCCCCCTGGGGAGAAAACATTTTTTTTTTGGGGAAAAATATAAATTTTTATAAAATTATAATAATATATTAATTATATATAATAATTTATTTAATTATTATATTAATTATATTTTAAAATATAATTTATATATAATAATAGTTATATTATAATATTAAGATTTTTATATTAATAATATATAAATTTAATATTTTTTTTAATATTAAAATTTAGTTGCCACTTATTTTTGTCGTAGGTTGATGATTTTTTTTTTATTTAAGTTATTTTTGGTTTTATTTTAAATTCTCATATAATATTTATTTAATCTTGGATTTTTTATTTAGGGATTTTTTTAAAATTTGGGCCGGGTTTTTTTTAAGCATCATTTTCAAAAAAACTAAATTTTTTTCGTTTATTTGCAAATTTTATAACAAAAAAAGTTTAAAAAAAATTGGGAAATGACAAATGAATAAAGTTGGAAGCGGGAAAAAGAAGTTTTAGATTTGTAAATTTTCTTTTATTTTAATTTAAATTTTAGGCCTTAATTTTTAAATATTAAAAAAACCCTTTGGTTTTTTTTTTTTTTTTTAAACCAAGTAACAGCCAACCCCCCCAAAAAAAACCCAAAAACTTTGTGTTCAATAACATTTTTTACCCCCCCCCATTAAAAAAAAATTGAATAAAAATTTTAATTAATAATAATATGTTAATCTAAAAAAATTAAATTTAAAAAAAAAAAAAAAAAATCCATTTATTGTTTCGGGGGGAGGGGGGGGGAAAAAAAAAACCAAAAAAACTTTATTAAACCACTAAAAAAAATAGCCCAAATTAGATTATTTTTTTTCGAGCTTTTTTCGCGATGCACCGGTCCAATTTTTTTGCTACACAAAGAAAATGAATGAAATGGCAAGACATTAACAAAATATTTTACAAAAAAAATTGAATAAAAAAAAAATTTCTGGAGCCAGGCCCCCTTCAATAAAACCAAAATCGCCCAGGGTAAAATTTTTTTTTTTTTTTTTCTAAATTTTTTTAAAAAAAAAAAATCAATAAAATAAAAAAAAAAACCCCAACCTTAAAAAGAATTAAATTAAAAAAAAAAAAAAATTTTAACTATTTATATTAATTTATTTAATATATATATTTTATAAAATTTTTTTACTTAAATATTTATATTTATATTTAATTTAATTTAATTTTAATTTTTTAATAATCTTTAGTTAATATTTATATAATTTTTTTATTTATTTAATTTATAATACTATTGAAATATTTAATATAAATATTTGTGCATAATTATAATCATTTTTGCTTTAATTTTTAACGGCTATTCAAGTAAAAATTAAAACGTGCTGCATTATGAAAAGAATTAAAATATTTTTTTTATTAACCAAATGTATTAAGCAACAAAATATCTGACGAAACGTACCAAATTGTAAATAAAAAACTATTTATTTTATTTTGACATTGTCAATCAAAAAAGGCCTTCCGTTGGGCCCCTTTTATATTTTTTTTCCGCGAGGGGGAAGGGCCTGTTCTAATCGGTGGGGTCTAAGCCAAAAAAAAAAACCCCCCCCAACGTTTTTGTTTGTTTTCTTTTTAATCTTTCCCCTTTTCTTCCATTCCAACATGTTTTCTTAATTTTTTGGTTTTTTTTTTGAAAAAATTGGGGGCGCGTTTGGGGTTCCAAAAACCCAGGGGGTTCTAATAGGGGGGAAAAGGGATTGAAAACTTCTTAATTTCTGTTAGAAGGGCCACTTTTGTTGTTTTTACTTTAACTAATTTTGTTTTGGGTTTTTTCCCAGCGGGCCCCCCAAAAAAAATTGGTTGATTAGGTTTTTTTGGGGGGTGCTAATTGTTTATAACCCCAAAAAAGGGGCCTCTTTGGGTTGTAAATTTTTTTCGTTTTATTTTTTAATAAGGGAATAAACCACTTTTTTTAAATGTTTAAAATTTATGTAAAAAAAAAAAAAAGGGGGGCCTTTCCTTAGGTTTTTTTTTTCCCCCAAAATTTTTTTGGGGAAAATTTATGGGCAATTTTTTTTTTTTCCATTTTTTTAATTAATTCCACGAAGGAAAAAAAACCTCCTCTAATTTAAAACCTTTATTTTATTCATGCCAAAGTGTTTCTTTAAGAGCCAACCACATACAAAGATTAAAAAAAAAAAAAAAAAAACCATTTAATTTTCTAGCGTTTTTTCTGTATGAAAAAAAAAAATTTAATTGGGAAGACTACCTTCAAAAGAATTTTATATATAGCGGTTTTACCCAAAAAAAAAACCTTTTTCCATTTTTTTTTAACTTAAAATTCTGTTTTTTTTTCCTTAATTATACTTGATAATTGGTTATAATATAATATATATTATATTTATTTTTACATTAAAATTTTATTTAAATTTATTATTATTATTTTTATTATTAAAATGTATTAAATATATATAAAATATTATTAATAATTATTTTTAATTTAATTATTAACTTTATTTATTATACCAATTATAAGAATATTTTTAATATATAATATTATATTAAGAAAATTATTTAATAATTCATATTTTAAATAATTTATAATAATAATATATTTATTATTTTTTTTTATAAATATTTATAATAGAAAAATTTAATTTTTATAATTATAATATTTTATATTACCTATAAAATTTTATTAAATATAATTATATTATATTTTATTATTTATATTAAATAATTATTTTTTTTTTTATATATAGATTATAAAAATATAAAAAATTTTAATATATTTAAATATTATAATTATAAATATTATAAGAATAATTAATAATAAATAAATTATATAAAATTTAATTTTAAATATTAAATATATATTAATAAAATAAATTTATTATATTTAAATATATTATATTGAATTTTACTATCTTTTAATTAATATTTTAGATAAAATTATAATTAGTATATAATTTTTATAATTGTATATATATTATTAAATAAAATTTTAAGTGTATTTAATTATTTAAATATTTATATAAATATAATGTATTAAATAAAATAATTAATAAATTTATATTAACATATATTATACAATTATAAATAATATAATTTTAAATTTTTAAATTAATAATTTATATATATATTTTAATTATAATTATTATATGTTAAACCAGTTTATCTATTGTATGGGGGCCTATTTAGATACTTGTTTTTTTCCAATTTTTTTTGTTGGGGTTTGTCGGAATTCCTTATTGGAACCTTTTATTTTTTTAATTAATTTTTATTAAAAAAAAAAAAAAAACTGCAGTCTTTTCCAAAAAATTTTTTTTCTTAAAAAAGGCATTTTTTTTTCCTTTTTCCCATTTGTTTTAATTTTAAAAAAAAAATCCAAAAAATTGGGGGAAAAAAAATTTTCCTTTTATTAAAAGGTTATTTTTTTCCTTTACCTTGTGGGATATTCTCTGGTTTCCGGGGGCCCTCAAATTTTTTTTTTCAAGAAAAAGGGGAATATTTTTTTTAAAAACCCCAGGGTTGCCTTCACCTTTTGAAGGAAAGGGGGCAGAGGCCTATTTCACTGTAATAAATCTTTTTTTTCCTGTTTTAATGTAAGTTTTAATTTCCGAATAACGCGCCACAGGCGGTTGGCGATGAGAGACTTTTTTTTCCTTTGAGGTAAAATTGATTCTTCTTGAAATTTTTTTTGATCCCCTTGTACTATTCCTTCTAAAACCCATCCAATACCCGGTGTGTTGGGTTTTTTTTTTGGTTTTTTGATAAGACTTTGATTTGCTTTAGTTTGTTAAAACAGTTTTCCCTTTTTTCTCCTATTATACCCTAACCATTTTTATTTCGTTGGCATTTTTTGTTGGTGCCATCGGGGGGGGGAGAAAAAAAAATGTTGTAAATTTTTGCAAGGGTTGTTTTGGGTTTTGGGGATTTTTTTAAGGGGGGGTTTTAAATTTTACTTTTTTTTAAAATTTTGATAATTTAAATTAGCTGATTGGGGATTATGTTATTTTGTTTTTTCTGGTAATAATATTTTTTTTAATTGTTTGGTTCTGGATTTTTGTGGGGTTTTAATTATGGGAGTATGGGGGGCTTAAAAAATATGTTTTTTTTTTTGCTTTATTTTGGCCAAAATTTAAAATTTTCAGGTCTAATTAAAGTTTCTGCTTTGGCAAAAAAAAAAAAAAAAATTTTTTTTTTGCTTTTACACTTTTTTATTTTTCTTTTTATAAAGTTAAGTGTTTTGAAAATTTATCATCTATTTTGGTATTTTTCCAATTTTTTTTATTAGTTTAAAAAGAAAGAACATGCAAAATATAGAGATATAGAGTTGTCCCTTTGATTTTTTTAGGTGAAAAAAAAAAAAACGGGGGGAGAGGGGCAGAATTTTTTAAACAGTTTTGCGGCCGGGGACAAGGGGTATAGTTTGGGGAGGGGAAAGGGGGGGTTGGATGGGACTTTCCGGTTTTTGTTTTGGGGTTTTAAAAGTTCATTGGAAAAGCAAATTTTAAAAAAAATTTCTGGGCCCCCCTTTCCCCCAAAAGCCCCAACCCTCATCGAAAAATCATCAAAAATAACCCAAAACTCATTTAAAAAAAAAAAAAAAAATTACCCATTATTAAAATGTATTAATTCTATTAAATAATTTAAATTTTATTTTATTTTGTATTTTTTATTTTGTTTATGTAATTTTTATTATCATTAAATTATTAAAGTTTATGTTTATTATTTTATTTAATTATATTTTATTATTTTATTATTTTATTTAATTATTTTTATTATTGTTCTTATTAGTTTAATTGGATTTTTTACGATTTTATTTTATTTGAATTAAGAAAAATTTAATTAAAATTTTATTTAAAATAATATTTTATTTTTTTAATTAAATTATTTAATTTTTTATTTTTTAATTAATCATTTAAAATTTTTTATAATTATAATTTTTAAACGAGTCATCGATAAAACATAATTTAATGAAAGTTTAAAATGTAAATTTATTCATTAAAATTATTTAATTCACTATTAAAAGTAAATACCGTATTATATAATAATATTATAAATGAACATATATCATTTGGTTAATTTATAAATTTTATAATATATCTTTACATATTCAATTTTAATAAATATATAAATATATATTATGAATAATTAATTAAATTATTATTTAAATATCATAAAAATTTTATTTTCTGTGAAATTACAATTTTTTTTCTATTAATAATTTGGGTCGTCAAAAAACAAAATTAAACGGGGCCATTCCCACAAAAAAACAAAGTTTACGTTGGGGCGGAATGTACTACACGGTGTTCACACCTCACGAAGTGTGTATGGGGGAGTTGGAAGGCAAAATATTTTGTTTGTATTTTACTTTGTGTAGAAAGTACCTCATTTTAAATACCAAGACAAAAGCAGTTTAAACAGTTTCCCCAAAAAAAAAAACCACATCACGTTACTTAAAAATTGTTTCTTTGAGGGGGGGGGAACCAAGTAACGCCCACAAAAAGGTTCCTTCGGCAGTTAGGGGTTTCCCGGAAAGGTTTCGGGGGGGGGCCGGCGAAACGCTTTTCCCATTTACACAACCAACCAAGATATTGGGTAAACGACATACGGGCCGGGAAAAGGGCGCCCGCCAATGGCATGGGGGAGATGGGGGTTATGGGGGGGGGGCTTTTTTTCTAATTTCTCAAAATTTACCTTTGTATTGGGGGAACCCCCCCTTTCCTTTGCGAAAAAACAAACGGTAATTTTTTGGGGGGAACTTTTGTCCTTTGTTGAAAATTTCATCAAATTTTGTCATTTTGCCTTTTTTTTCTTGGATTTGAGTTTTTTTTTGGGCGGGGGAAAAAGGGAATTTTTTTTGTTCTCCAGGGGGGGAAAACAGTTGGGAATTTGGAATCCCCCCATTAAAACGTCTTTTTCGGTTTTCCGCTCCCCCAGGGTTTGGCCTGGGGTTTCGCAGGGGTTCGAAAAAAAAGGGGGGGGGGGAGGGTTCCCGGGAGGGGGAAAAGGGGGGGAAGGGCTTGGCCAGCCTGTTTTTTTCGGGATTTTCCAATTTTTGGTTTTTTTCGCAGAGAAATTATTTTCCCACCAAAAAAAAAATGTTTTTCGGGATTGGGGTTGAGGCCTTTTATGGGGGGGGGGCTGGGGACTTATTATTTGGCAGGACCCCCCCCAACTTCCAAAACCCCGCTTGGGGCCACCCCCAACCAAAAAAACAACCCCATTCCTTTTTTAAGGTTAAAAAAGGTCGTTTTTTTTCAACCATTTTAATTTGGGGGGGGCCCTTTTTTTTTTTTGGTTTTTTGGGGGGGGGGGCAAATTTTTTGTTTTTTTCAAGGCAAAAAGGATTTTTGGGAAAAAAAGGGAAAAATTTTTTTTCCAATTCCCGGGATTGTTTTAAGGGGGGGGGCAAAATATTTTGCCCCCACGACCCCATATTGCGTTTCCAAAAAAAAGGGGGGATGGGTCTTTTGTGAAAATATATTGCATACGGCTTGGTTGTTTGTTCGGTGTTTTTCTTTTCTTTTTTTTTTCCAAACAAAAAAGAATGGTTTTTTTTCCAAAAAACTTTTTTTTCCCCGGAAGTTAGAAAACTTGATAAAAAAAAGAAAAGATTTGGCTAACTGTAAGGCTAAAAGGCTGAAGTCGGGGATAAACCCCCCAACCTTCCCAAAAAGGGGGCGGGGGGGGGGGGGGCCAAAGCCTACTCCCAAAACCTTTTTCTTTCCCCAGGAGGGTTCTTTAATTATACCGGTTTTTTTAGTTTTTATGTTTTTTTTCTTAAACAAAAAATTTATTTTAGGGCTTGTTTTTGGGGGACGGGGGGGCCCCCCAATAACTTTGTTTTTATTGCAGGGCGGGAAATTCTTTCTTTTGCGGGGAAAAGGGGTTTTGGTTGCATTAGTTTTCCAAAAAACTTTGGATTGCTTTTTTGGGATTTTTTTCCTTTGTTGTTTGGGTTTGGTTTTTGGGGGTTTCCCGATTTTGTTTGTTAAGGGGGGCCCCCAAACCCCCCCCCCCCGTTCCTGCGTTTTGGTTTGGGGGAATAATTTTAACTTATTTTTTGCTAGTTTATTTTTTTTTTTTTGGCGCGAAATTGAATAGTAATATGTTAATAATTTAATATATTTATATAATATATTAAAAGATTTAAGATGTTGTTCTAAACGATATTCTAACAGTTTTTATAAAATAAAAATTATTGGTAAGTTTTTCCCAGTTTATTTATAATTAATGTTTAAATTTTTTTTAATATAAGTTATACTATATTTTTAAAAATTAATATATAATAAAATAAACTCTAAATCTTTGACATAAATATAAAATTATGGGAAAAAACGGGAAAAAGAAAAAGAAGGTTTAAAAAAAAAAAAATTAGGTACTTTGCCAACAAAAAAATTATATTTTTTTTTTAATTTCAATTACTTTAATTTTTTTCATTTTTTTCTATCTTTTTTTTGAATTTTCCCCCCCCCCAATTTCTAATTCGAAAAAAAAAAAAATTGGGTGGATAAAGGAAAGAACTTGAAGTTTTCTAAAAAAAACCCGGGGGGGGGGAAAAAAAAATTTTTTTTTAAAAAGGTTAAAATTTGCGAGTTATTTTTTAATTCTTTTAATTGGGATTAAAAATAGAAAACCTATTCATTTTTTACCTACAAAAAAAACCTGAAAAATTTTTTCTTTTTCATAATTTTTTTTTTTTTAAAATTTTTTAAAAAAATGTTTTTTTTTTCTTTTTTAGGTTAAAAAATTTTTCATCTAAACAAAAATTAGCGCTTTTTAAAAAAAAAAAAAAAAAAAACTCTTTACCCTTTTTCCGTTTTTTTTTCGGGGATCGTTTCCAAAATTAATATAAATTAAATATTAAATTATATATAATTAACTAAAATTTATACTTATAATAATATATATAATTATAATTATTTTTAATATATGTAATTTTTATAATATTTAAATTTATAAGAATATATTACTATTATTATTAAAAATATAATAATATATAATATTGTTTAAAATTATTTAATAATTACTTATTATATTTTGATTGCATTAAATTCTATTATAATTCTATTAAAATTTATTTTAAAACTTATTTATAATATTCCAATTTTAGGTGAGTTATAGATAGTACTATTTTAAATAGTAATATTAAATAAATATTATTTTAATTTTATTAAATTTAAAATTAAATTTATCTTAATAATTTTTTACAGGGGGGTTGTTTTCCCCCCACCCAAACCCTCAGAAAGGCTTATTAAATGAAATGGTTTTTCCTATTTTTTTTTTTCTAAGGGGAGGGGGGGGGGTTTAAGGTTGCGCCAAAACTTTTCCTTTTTCCCAAGAATGTCCAAAAAAAACCCAGCTTTAAAAAACCGGCGGGGGGCCAAATTTTATTTTACCCGCAAAAGATTTTTTGAAAGGGGCCAACAAATTTCTTTTACGGGCCAGGCTTTTGAAAGGGTGGGGGGGGAGAATTTTTTAAAAATTTTCAGGGCCCAAGGGGGGGGAAACCACAAAGAAGGATGGAAAAAAGGGAATTTTCCAACAAGAAAACAGGGAAAAAGGGATTGGCAGGGAAAAAAAAAAAGGAAAAAGGGAAAACAAAGGCACAAAAAACCCGGCAGTTTTTTGAACTTTAGGGCCCGGGAAGTTTAAAACCAAAAAAATTCAAAAAACCCCAAAACCCCAAAAAAAAACTTTTTTTTTTTTTTTTCCATTTTTGTTTGCAGGGGGGACCAACAACCCACCCCGTTATGGCTTGTTTACGAGGGGGGGGGGAGACGGTTACAAAGGGGGGTCCTGTGGTATTTTGCGGGATTGGGAGAATTTAAGTTTTTTTCCTTCCGGAAAAAAGGCGGGGGCCCCCAAATAACCTTTTATTTTGCCGGCCTTTTTGCGAAACTGGGCACCCCCAAAAAACTAATTAGAAAAAAAAGAAAATGAAAAGAACAATATTTTAAGGGCGCCTATCCACCCAGACAACCATCCCACGTCCAAACACTCCACAGTGATGAGAGTTCCTTACTACAAAGTGGAAAAAAAACTTTTAAGGGGGGAAAACATACACACAACAGCAAAAAGGGAAAAAAACCCAGTTTTTTTATGAAAAAAGGGGGCCTTTTTTTTTTTGTGGGGCCTTTTTTTTGGGGGAACTCGACCCCTAATTTTTCCGGGAAAAGGGGCCCCCCCCCGCGGGTTCATCATCATGTTTTGGGGGAAAAACAACCCCCCAGAGGGGGGCGGGCGGCCACCCCCCCCCCAAAGGATGTAGTCGGAAAGGAAACAGTTAAAACCTCCATTTAAAACACAAGTCAATCATGCTTTAGTTATGCCTTTGTATTAAAAGCGGGCTGGGGGGAGGGGCCCCCCAAAAAAAAAAAAACTTAACAAGAAGGGGGAAAAAAAAAAAAGTTTTGACAGTTGTTTCTTTAAAAAAAAAAAATATCTCCCCCCAGGGTTTTCTTTTTCGGGAGCGGGGGGCCCGTTCCCCCCCTAAGGGCCAAAAAAAAAAACCCGAAGTTGGAAATTGTGAGATTTTCCAAAAAAAAAAGGGAAAAACAAATTTTTTTTTGTTTTTGTTAGTTTTAAAGATTTTTTTTTTCCCCCCCAAGGAAATTTTTTTTTGGGGTTTATATTTTTTGTCAAAACAATTATAAAGTTTAAAAGTATGTTTAAAAAACCGTTTCGAAAAAGAAGATTAGGATAAAAGTTTAAAAAGAAAAGGTACCTTAGAAGAGGGGAGGGGGATTTTTCGTAGGGGGGAAGGTTTTGAGTTTTTTTTTCTACAACAAAAAGGGAATTTTTTTGAAAATTTTTCCCCCCCAACCCAAAAAGTTTATTTTTTTTTTTCCAAAAAAAAACCCAGTGAAAAACCCCCCCAAAACCCCCCCCGGGGGGGGGAAAAATTTTTTTTTTTTCTAGTCCCAAGACAGAATTTTCAAAAGCGAAAAGGAAAATTGTATAGGATGGGGGGGGAAAAAGATCTAAAAAGGAAACGGCAAAGAAAAAAAAAAAGGGGCCCCAAAAAATCCCTAAAGGAAGGTAAAAAAAAAGGGGAAGGGGCGAAAAGCCCAAAGGGGAATTTTTGAAAAAAAGTTTGAGTTTTTTGGAAGGGGGATTGGGGGAAGGGGGGGGGCGGGTTTTCCCGGGAAGGGTTCAATTATCTTTTAGTGACTGTTGAGGGTTTGGGGGGGGATGATGCAGCTGTTGGGCAAAGAAAAAAAAAAAAAAAAGAGGGAAATTTTTTTTTTCCCATTAAAATTGTCACCAGTTTAGGGGGAAAATAAAAAGGTAAGGAAAATAACGATGGGACGACGGCTAAAACCCCCTAAAAAAGAAAAAAACCCCACCCCCCCACCAAAAAACCCTTAATTGGCAGGGGGGAAAAAGGAAAAGGAAGAAAAAGTCCCCCCGGCCACCCCATTTTTTCCAAACCCAAAAAACAAAGCTTTTTTGGGGATTTAAAGTCTTGAAAAAAAAAGGCCGATTTTTGAAAAGAAAAAAAAGCGCTTAGGAACATAAGTAAAGCCCAAAAAAAGAAGGGAGAAGGGAAAAAAAAAACCCCCCCCCCAAAAAAAAGGGGATTTTTGGGGAGGGGCTTTGGAGAAAGGGGCCAGTTTTGGGGGCCGGCCCCCCCCGTTTTTGGCCCCCCCATTAAAAAACCGGTTTTTTTTTTTTCAAAAAAGCTTTTTGGGATATTTTTGTCAAAAAGGGGGGGGCACCCCCCAAAACCCCCCCTCCCCCCCCCCAAAAGGTTTTTTTGTTTTTTTTTTTCCCCCGGTTTTTAGTTTTCCTAAAAGGGCGCGGGGGGAAAAACCCCAAATTTAAAAAATTTTTCCAGTTTAAAAGATAGGGCGTGAACAAAAAGTATTTAAATTTGTGCATTTTTTAGTTTTAAACTTTTCGAGGGAAAAGAGAGAGAGAGAAATGAAAACATTTCTGATTTGGGAAAAAAAAAAAAGAAGTTTGGGAATGAAAGAATTCCCCCCAAGGATGATTTTTTTCTAAAGGAAAAATTGGAGGACCAAAGGACTAGAAGGGTTTTTTAAAAAAAAAAAAAGATTTTTCTTTAGATTTAAAAGGGCAAAATTACTAATAATACTTTGAAAAGCGGCTATAGGGGCGAATTAGGTTGCGGGGGGGGGAAAAAGAATTCCCACAGCGATGGCTTTTTTTTTCATTAAATTTTAGGGTTTTGGGGGACATTTTTTGTGCCGTTTTAAACTTTCCCAACACGTTGTTGAGGAAAAAGAATGTTTAAAGTTTTAAATTTTAGGGGGGACATAGGAAGGAATATAGTGTGGGAAACGATTTAGGGAAAAAAGGGGTGGGGGGGCCCAGCAAACGGAAGGGGCCCACCAAAAAACCTTCCCCTCAAAAAAAAAAAAACCCTCGGGGGAAGGAAATTGCCGGTTTCCCCGGGGCCCAAACTTGGGCCATTTCGGGGAAAAAAAAATAAAAACGTCTTCCGTGTAAAAACAGAAAGTTTTTTAACAGGGGGGAAAGCGACGCATATCAAACCCCATTTTTTTTTCTTTTTTTTTCTTTTCCAAAAATTTATTGTAAAATTTTCCCCCCAAAACAAGGGGGGGGGGGACCCCCAAAAAGGGCATCTTACGGGGGAAACCAAAACCTGGAAAGGAGGAGGAAAGGTGAAAGGGAGAAGGGGGGGGGGGGGAGGGGGGGAGAGGAGGGGGAAAGGCCAAGGGAAAAAAAACTTTTCGCGGTTTCCCAAGGGTTTGAAAAATTTTAGGGGGCGGAAAAAAAAAATAAGGAGGGGCCAACAAAAAAGGAGATTTTGGGGCCTTTTATTTCAGTTTGAGAGAAACTTAGGCACAAAACCCAAAAAAGAACCCATTCCCAAGCGGATCTTTCCGAAAATTTTAAAGGGGGGGGGGAAAAGGGTATATTGGGGTTTGGGGGAAGGGATTGTTTTTTGGGGGGCGCCAAAAGGAGCCGGAAAAAGGGAAATCCCTTTGTTTTCCCAAAAAGCCCGGGGGGGGGCAAGGGGGGAAAAAAAAAACCCAAAAAGGGGGGGGAGGTTTTTAGTTTTTTGCCCCAACCTTTTCTTCGTTTTTTTGCAAGGGAAAAAAAAGGGGTCCCCCGCGGGGGCCTGTTTTTGCTAGTCCAAAAAGGAGGGTAAACTCTAATAAAACGAAAGGCAATTAATGTCAGTAATATGGCTAAATTTAATTCAATTAGAACTATATATCCTACTCGGGAAAAGGAAAAAAAGAAAAGGGGGGAAAATTTTTTCCCCCCCACTTTTTTTCCCGTAACGCCCCACTGGTCTTCTTTTAAGACTGCCAGCCAGAGAGGAAGCCCCGACAAAAAAGGGGGGAAGAAAAACAAAAAAGCCCCCAACGATCCCGGGGGGAAAAAAAAACCCCATGGGGAATTATTTCCCAGCACCTCGAGGGGAAGGAAAATATTTTTTTTAAAGTTGAAAAGGAAAAAAACAATTTTACTTAATTAATTATATTTTTATGCTCAAAATCAAAAAACTATAATAATTATTATTTTAATAATTTTCTTTAAATATTTTATTTTAAATAATGCAATCAATAAATAATTAACAATGTGTTATTATTTAATAAGATATAATTTATATTATTAGATTAAAAAAAATATTAAAAAAAATATTACCGACTATACCACCAATAAATTTATTAAAATATTATTTATTTATAAAAAAAAACAAATAAAAAAAAAATAATAAACACACAAAAAATTAGCATATTTTTTTTCTCTAAAAAACCACCTTTTTTCCCATTTTGGCTTTAAAAGGAAATCAGATTAAAATTTTATTTACATTTCGCTTCTAAAAAAAAATTTTCATTTGGACGGCAAAAAAAAACAAAAACTAAAAATAAAAAAAACAAAAAAAAGAATGGGAAAAAAAAAAAAACTTTTGGTTAACATAACAGCAACAATTTAAAAATTTTTTAATAATCCGTAGTGTATTTGTTAAAAAAGGGGGGGGGGTTTATTATTAATCATCCTCCGGATGGCAAAATTTCTAAAATTTGACTAACTATTTATTATGTTAGAAATATTGTATTAAATAATTTTTAATAATAAATATATTAATTAAGTATTTTTGTTTAAAATTTATATAAAATTATAATAATTTAAAATATTAATTAATATTATAACATATCTTTATTAAATATTTTATAATATTAAATTTTATATTAAAAATTTATATTTTCTTATAATGAGATACTTATTATCTTATTAGTTTATAATTTTTAAAATGTTGTAAGAAATAATCAATGATATAATAATAATAAAATACATTATTGCACTATGACTATTATAAATAAAAATTATATATTATAATATAAAATAATTGTTATACTTACTATTGATAATATTCAATTTAATATTTATTTAATATTAAAATAATTTTTTATTAAACTAATTTATAGGATAAAATTTTTTGAAAAGAAAGCTTAACCAAAATTTTTTTTTTCCAGATTGCTAGCCCAAAAAATTTCAAAAAAAGGGGGAGGGGGGGAAAAAAACAAGAAACAATTTTTAGGATAAATTTGGGCCTTTTGTGGTTTCCAGTTGTGGGTTGGGTTTCAAAATTGGAAAGAAAATTTTTGTCATTATTATTATTTCAAACTTGCCTCGGTTTAAAAAAATTTCCCAAAAAATCCCTTCCCAAAAAAAAAAAAAACAAAACTTTTAGTAAAAAGTGGCCCCCTTTGCCCCAAAAAATATTTCAGGAAAAGGTAAAAAATCCGGGGGAGAAAACAAAAAAAAAGAATTTTTTTGAATTGGTTTTTTATTTTTTTATGGGAAGTTTTAAAACTTTTATGATTTTGGGAAAAACAAACATATTTTGGGGGACAAAAAAAAAAAAAAAAAAAAAAATGGTTTTCATTAATAAAAATTTTTTATTTATTTTTCTTGGGGTAAAAAAACGGTGCCACCCCTCAAAAAAACCAAAAGGGTTTTTATTTGAAAAACTAGCCAAAAGAGGGAAATTTTGGAAACAAAAGCCAAAAATAAAAAAAAAAAAAAAGGGAAAGATTTTTTAAAAAAAAAGAAAAAAAGTTATTTTGGAAAAAAAACTGTACCAACATGGAAAACTTTCCTCCAAAAAGGTTTTATTTCCCCCCCCCAACGGAAAAAACCAACCCACCCAAATTTCCCCCAACCAAGAATTGAGGTGGGTTGGCGTTATACGGAAAACAGAAAAAAAAAAATTAAAAAAATTTGTAATTTTTTTTTCTTTTTTTCTTGTGTTTAAACAAAAAAAAAAAATAACAAAGGGGAAAAATTCACATCCCAGGTCCAGCTCTGAACCAAAGCCGTGCGGGGTTTCCCCCCCCACCCCCAGGCTTTTTTCCCCAATTCCAGGGAAAAAAAAAAAACGTTTCTTGTTTTCAAAAAAAAAAACATACCGAAGGGGTTCATTAAATTCTTAAAAACCATTTTAAAAAAGGGCAATTAGATTTTTAAAAAATTCAAATGGGGGGGAAAAAAAAAAAAAAAAAAGGGTTTTCAAAAGTTTTAATTCAGGGCTTTGTGTGTGTTTTACATAAATGTGAATGTATTGCAACTGTTTATTCTAAAATGACCACAAAATTAAAAATATCCACCAAAAAAAAAATTTTAATTAATTTAACGCCAAAAAAAAAAAAAACCCAATATTTCCATTGGGTTTTTTCAAAAAATTTTTCAGGGGGGGACCCAAATTGGATGCTTTTTTAATTTAAGTGCATTTATTAATGAAGGGGTCGATTTTCCATTTCAATTTTTTTTTTCTTCTTTTTTTCAAAGGATCCTTCAAGCTAATAGTGAACACAAGTTTTGGGTTTTCCCCATTAATTTAATTATTATTGTAAATTTAAATTTAATTTATTATTTATTTTTATGTATTTAAATTATTTAAAAACTTATTTTTTATTATTAATTTATTTATTATTATTATCTCAATTATTATTATTATTTAATTACTATATTAATATTATTAATTTATTTTAATTTATTAAATTAATTTATTTATTATTTATTTATTCATATATTCATTTGTTTTAATTTATAATTTTATTTTATTAATTTTAATTTTAATTTTTTTTTTATTTTTATTTTGTTTTTTTTTTTTATAATTAATTTTATTTATCTAATTTATTTTATTTAATATTTTATTTTATTTTATTATTAACTATATTTTTATTTATTTAAAATATTTTAATTCTTATTAATTTATGATTTTAATTTAATTAAAATTTTTTTTTTTTCATTTTAATGTTTAATATCAAATTTTCTTATAATTTTCATTTTATCTTCTTACCATTTTTTATCATTTATTTTATTTTCATTTTAAATTAGGATTTTCATAAATTTTCTTTCTTCCATTATTATTATTTATTTTCCCTATTAATTCTTTTTATTAATTTTTTAACTATTTTTATTTTAATTTTTTATTTTTTTATTATTAATTAATTTTTTTTATTATTTTTATTAATTTATTTATTATAAATTATTTATTTATTTTTATTATTATTTATTATTTTTAATTATATTTTAAACTAATTATTAATTTTTATTATAAAATAACTTTTCCCCATTTTTTTTGTTTTTTTTCTGTTTTTTTTAAAAAAAAAAAAATTATTCCATCTTTTAATTTTTTTTTAGTTTTAAAAAAAAAAACGAAAAAAAATAGGTTTGTTTAATTTAATTTATAAATAGGGGGCGCGGGGGAAAAAATATTTCTTATAATTAAAATTAAAAACTCAAAAGAAAAAGGGGTTTAAAAGCATTAATTTTTGGTCTAAAACTTTTTGAAGTTTTTTTTTTTTTCAAAAAAAACCCAAAGGTTTTTTTTATTAACATCTTTTTTAAAAAAAAAATTCTTCTAAAAAATTTTTTAGTTTTTCAAATTTTCAACATTCATATCACTAATTTCCAAATGTTGGGTTTTTTTTCTCCCATTTTTTAACAATTTCCATGTTTAAAAAAAAAAAAAAAAGGGAATAATTAATTTTTGGAAGAATCCGGGTCAATTTAAAATCGTTTATTCAAATTGTACTTTAATTTTTTTGCTTTCAAAAATTTAGAAGGCTGAATTTAAACAAAAAAATTTTTGTTTTCAAAGTGATTTTATTCATTTTTAAAGCTTATTTTCCGCCAAGATTTTGTCATTTTAATAAAACCCCGAAAAGTACAATTTTTTTTCATAAGCATTTTTTATTGTTTTAATCACTCCTTCTTTTTTCAAAAAGAAAATTTTTCATGAAACATATTTCATAAAAAAAAAAAGCTTCTCCCCAAAAAAACAAAAATGGGGGCAAATTTCAAAAAAAGCTATAATTTCCCAGGGTTTTTTTTTACCCCAAAAAAAAAAACTTCCGCAAATCTTGTTTACGGAGAAAATTTGGTTTTAAATTTTAAAGCTTATAAAGGAATCTATTATTATTTATATAAAGTTAATTATATAAAGGCTATAAAAGAATAGTAATAAGTTTTATATATATATTATATTAAATATATATTATAAAAAACATATAAAAAATATACTAATTAATAAATTTATTAACTATATTAATTATATATGTATTAACTATATAATTTTAATATATATTAATTATATAACAATTAAAAATAAATTAATTAATTTAAAATATTTATAAATTTTAATATTTTTAATTACAGGTAGTAAAGTGTATTAAATATATATTATATATATAATAATCCCACTCACTCAACCTTTCATACTTCTACTCTTATTCTCTCTCACCATCACCTACAGCCTATTCTCTCTAACATATTTTTATTATTTTATACACTTTTTATATTAATAATATTTATAAATATTAATATATATAAAAATATAATATTATATAATATTATATATAATATTTATATTATCTAATATATTAATTTAAAATAATACAAATTATAGAATAAATAATTTTATTAAATTATTTTAATAAATATTTTAAAATTAATATTATAAAATTGAATATTATAAAATAAAATATCTTTAATTAAGAATAATATTAAATTAAAAGAAATTAATTTTAAAATTTATTATATTATTAATAATTCATGATTATATTTACTATATATTTTTAATTTAATAATAATTATTTTTATAAATAATTCAAATTATTTTAAATTTATTTTTTTAAACAGAGATTTATTTTAAAATTAAAATAAATTAACTTATATTACTACACCTAACATGTATTTAAAAAAATCATACAACTTATTAAAATATGTATATAAT
>JABUQX010116503.1:0-22500 GCA_015478945.1 Trachelipus rathkii | reverse complement strand
TAATTAAATAAAATAATAATAATCAATTTATTTATTATTATTATAATTATTATTATATTTCATATTATTATTATTATTATTATTATTATTATTATTATTATTATTTGATTATTCCATTATTATTATTATTATTATTATTATTTATTTAATCTTTATATTATATTATTATTCATTTTATTATAATTATATATTATTAATTATTTATATTTTGATCTGATTATCATTTATATTATTACTTTTATTATATTATAATTTGTGTTTTAATTATTCTTAATATTTCAATATTACATTATTGGATATTGATTATTATATGCCAATTTACTAAGTTTATTGGTTACTTGTCATTAGCGATTAAACCTTTTTGGTGCTTTTGTGTTTAAATTGTTTCAAACAGCCATAGAGTTGCTTAAAAAGGAAAAAGATTGCAAAACCTGTGAAAGTCGTTGACAGTGATAGACTTCTTGAAATTATGACATTCGCTTTATGCTGCCTGTGAGCTTCCAGGAAGGAAAAAAAGCAGGCTAATATGACTTGAGAAGCACCTTCCATGGCCCCACTTACTCAAGTACTTTTGGTCTGTTTTCAACAGCAAGAAGAGTTATATTGAGGGCGAATAGAGTGACTGTTACACAGAGATAGATTCGAATGCTCCCCAATGTAAACAAAAACCTTCAGCTTTGCATCTAGATTCAACACATAGGTTGAAAATCGCACTTACTTTGATTCGTACATAACTTGCCACCCGATACTTCCTTTTGAAATTTTATTCTTTTTAATTTTAAAATTCAACCATTAAATATTTCACATATTTTATTTACATGAATAAGGATTTTAGTTTTGTAACTTTTTTAGAAACACTCCCTCCTTTGCATCAGAAGCCGTGTACTGCAATTGATGGAGGGTCAAAGCCGGGACCGGAAGCTGCTCAACAGGACAAGTGACGATACCCAGCAAAAACGCGTCGGCACCATCGTTCTTTCTCTTAAGGTCTGGGTCGAAATATTAAACAGAATAGAGCTCTTGAGTTGCTTTATAAGTAAGTGTTTTATTTTAAGTACAGGTAAATTATAAATGGTGTCACAACTAACAGGTTAAAAAACTAACAAAATACAGTCCACACAAAAATTTTCGAATTTGAAATACCAAGTTTCATTAGCCATTATTATCATTTCTCATCAAATATTTTTGCTTCTTGATTTCTGCTACATGACATTGGGCTTACTCACATCATGGAGTCTGAGTTCTTTGTCAAATTCCTGTTCTACCTGAACTCTGATTTCCACCTCCCCTTCAGAAGAAAAGTGATGAGAGATCTTGATGTCATATGCATAATAAGGAAGGCTATTTAACCAACTTTATCCGTAAGGTCAGTTATGTGGGCTTACAATCGCAGACCGACTGGGACTGGGAACAACAAAACGGAGTTTTCTGGGAGAGATGACGGCCGAGCTTCACTGAACTTTATTTAAATACATGAAGACGAGAGGAAGGCTGTCCATTGCCTTGTAGAGCATTTATCTTTCTCAGACCTCAGCACAGCCTAAACACAACAATGTATTACGGATCACTTCATCAACAATTTGCACTTGAGCATGAAGGTCACGTAAAAATCGAATATGAAATATAACGTAAATGCTTGAAAAAAATTATAACTCCAAATTAATAACGAAAAAAACTGAAATTAAAAAAAAAAATTATCTTCGAGGTGTCTGCATTACAACAATACGGTGCTAATTTCTGTGCAGTCTTTCGGGTGGATGCTCATGCCAAGAAACGGCAGAGAAGGTGGTTTGACGATAGAGAAGAAGACCAAGGGTACCCGATTGCAAGAGAATGTGTTTCAGCGTTGAAGACGATAGAGCAAATTGGTTGACCACAGCGGGTTCCTTCACTCGAGAAAAAAACTCTCCAACTTAAAATCTGCTTAGAAAAATGTGCACTTAGCCTAACTAAACATCGCCGTGTTGCATTCCTACACATTAAACATCTTGGCTAATTAAGGATGTTTCAAATGTTCCCCGCTGCGTCCTCTTCGTGCCAAAATCCCATTTAATAAGGACACTTACCACAGACACCAGGAATTGTTGGAATGCCCAAAACAGGGAAAACAATACATTCTGCATAGAGAGATAGGAGATTGGAGCAACAAAGCTTAAAACACAAGTAGTTACTCGCATTAGGACTAAATAATAAAAAACAACACTGCTTAAAAACCTTGATCGTCGCATGACACAAATCAACACATTGAATAGAGCAAAACCCTTGTTTTCCAGATTTTAATAAAAATTGGAATTAAAGATAGGCAAATTGCGAAGAGTACACTCGAAAATAATGACGCCTTATGCTGTTAGAGTGATAAATGGTTAACAGGGAGAGAAGAAACGCAAGCGGGTGTCACTATTGCTAATCTCTTCACTCTTCTCAAGCGACAAGATCTCGCGGAAATTCAACGATGAGGAATGGAAACAATTTAACTATGCTAAAAACTTAGAGTCAACTACCCTTGCTTAAAGCAACACCAAGACAGCAAAGGGAAAGAAAAACTGCTATTTGAACAGAGCTCAGCATGATCTTTTGATGATTTTGATTTTGGCATTTTGGCAACAGCCCTGAGTCATCACTTTCAAACTCGGAGGAGTGGTACGATAGGTTAATGAGCGGAAGTACCAAGCTGTCAAGACCAGGATATTGGAGGAAATAAAAAGTGTAATATTGCATCGAATCTTACTACTCCACATTAAGACACTGAAGGTGATGTGACTGAGTCTGAAAGTGACCCATTTAAGGTTGAGTTATTTTTATTATAATTTGGAACAAACTATAAGCATCTCTTGTATTTATTATTTATACATATAATATATATTATATATTATATATATATATACTATATATATAGCTATATATATATATATAATATACTATATATATAATAAATAGTATATTATATATATTAATATATATATACTATATTATATTTCAGTATCCAACCATCAGCTCACGGCAAAAGCCCATTCAAGCGAGGCAGGGTGTTTTTAAAATCACAAAGAACCTCAGACTTAACGCAAACACGCCAGATGACAGCGTAATATAATATATATTTATATTTATATATATATATAAATATATATATTATAATATATATATAGTTAATATATATTATATAATATATATACTATATATATTAATAATATATATACTATATAGTATTATATATATATATATATAATATATATATATATATATATATATATATATATAGTAATATATATATCATATATATATATAAATATATATATATAATATATAATGAACGCCTCGTGGCCGCAGGAGGTTGAAGTCGCCGCCTCTCCATACGAGAGGACGCTGCGCTTCAAATGCCTCCACTTAGCAGTTGGAGTTATATCTACCTGGAGCGGCAGAATTAAAACTCGACTGCGAAGACGTTGGTGGCGCATGTTGGGATACCCCGGCCTTAAAGTTTGAGTATCCTGTGGGTTCTCCCCGTGCTTACCCCTTGCATAGGGGATTTAAAGGACGCACGTTAAAAAGGTAGTTATATATATATATATATATATATATATATAATATATATATTATATATATATAATATATATATATATATATATATATATATAATATATATATATAATATATTATATCATATATATTATATATAAGGTTCTTAAAGACGTAATATATATATATATATATATATATATTATTATATATACATATATATATATACTATATACGTATATATATATATATATATATATATATTATATATATAATTTATACATTAAATATATATTCACAATACACTCATAATGTTCAAAATAAAACTTAAAAAAGATTAGAGTTCTTGATCCCTTCTAAATATCAGATACAGAAAGGGCCCATATATCCAGGCAGACACACTCTGGAGGAGAAGTTTGGGACACAAATTCTTGGATAGCTGGGCTGCCCAGTAATTTTTTACCACAAGTACCTCTCCTCACTAGAGAAACCTGTTTCCGTGTTGATACCAGACGAGGTTAGGTGGACCTTGTTTAATTAAAGTAATAAATACCCCTTAGCCATCTCAGCGGCCGTGGAAGAGCGTTTTTAGTCAAGACCTGAATAGATTCATAATAGAACATAAGAAGGGCAACCATGGCACTCCAGCAATTTGAAAATTTATCTTTATGCCAAAGGGAAATGATCACTATTCAAGATGCAAAGAGACAGCGAGGAGGACAAGATCATAGATAATTGAATAAGAATAAAATCTTTCTCATTTTTTGTTAATATAATTTGTGTATTTGAATGTGAATTCTAAAAAATAATTCATCTTTTTAAAAACTTGCGCTTTATTTTTATATATTTTTCTTTTGGCGCTCCTAAATTTGTGCTTTTAAAAAAAATTTGATTTGCGGACATTTGCGCTTTGCGCTTTGCGACTATTTTTTTGAAAAATTGTGCGCTTTTGCGCTTTGCGGCACTAAGAATTTTTTCCACTTTGCGCCTTTTGCGTTTGCCGTCTTAAATTTTTTAAAAATTTGCGCACAGCCCATCTCTGATAATATAATTATATAGTATATATATATTATATATATTTTATATATATATATATATATATATATAATATATGATTAATATATATATATAATAGATATATATATATATATATGATATATCAACTATATTAATATATATAGTACCGATATAGTATATATATATATATTATATATATATATATATATATAACTTTCTTCTATAATAATCTATAAATTAATATCAGACTGAACTTTATGAACCAGAGGTTATCTGGTCCGATGGTGAATGGGAGGCTGATGATTGGTACTGGAATTCAACAGTCTTTTTGGCTTGGCTTTTCAACGAATCACCAGTCAAAGACACCGTTGTAGTGAATGACAGATGGGGAGCGAATAACATCCTTTGTGAACATGGATCATTTTACACCTGCACTGATAGATATAACCCAGGTAATCGCTTTTGATTTTACCATATTCCTTTAATATGAATATAGAAACTTGTTTCAAATTAATTGACAAGTATTGTACCAACCACGCCGCTAATTTCAAGGAAGAGAAGGTGGAGTAGGGTCAGTTTAAGGCTGTGAAAATGGTCTATTATTTTCCCAGTATGACCTGTCATTTTCTCAGTAGGGTTCTTGATTTATGTTAACCTTCTGAATGGCTGATTAATTAAGTATGTATTTTCTTTTTTCATCGTCATCCGCATCCTCGGTTGCATCCGCACCGCACCGCACCGCACCGCACCACACCGCACCGCACCGCACCACACTTGCACCTGTGGTTGCATCGTCATTATATGATTTCTGTATCGAGTAAGGTATGATTACCTATGTAAACAAAGGTAGCGTATTCAAATTTATGGTTAATAATTTGGTATTTTTAATATTTTTAATTTTATTATATTATTTATTTATTTATTTTTTTATTTTATTATTATTATTATTATTATTATTATTATTATTATTATTATTATTATTATTATTATTATTATTATTATTATTATTATTATTATTATTATTATTATAATTATTATAAATATTGTTCATTATTATAATTATCCAAGAATAAATTGAATCATATTATTATTATTATTAAGTATATTATTATCCAATATTATTATTATTATTAGTTATTTATATTATATTTATTATTATTATTATTATTATTAATATTATTATTATTATTATTATTATTAATTTTACGGTATCATATGTAATCTAGCTTTGATTCTGATCGGCAAAAAGATTCACCAACCTTAAAGACGAACTCAAAACAATTTTAAGGAAAAAATTTCGGTCTCCCAGCTGGTCGATTCCCGCATTATATCATCCGCATATAATAGGTAGGGCACCCTCCACTCTTCCATTCTCCATCATTCTAACGCATCCCCTCAACCCCCCACTCCTAATTCTTTCACAGCCTCATCCATTTACAAAATTGAATAACCAAGAGACATAATACATCCCTGCACCACTCCGCTATTAATGTTAAACCAATCCTTTTCAAATCCATTAATTCTTACACACGCTTCACTATCGTCATTCAAACTTTTGATTCCATTCAGTAATCTATCACCAACACCATACATCACTAACACCTGCCATAGAGCTTCCCTATTAGTTCTATCAAGAGCCTGTTACAAATTCATACACCTAAATAGAATTTATTCTTCTTCTCTCTCAATTTCTCAATCATTTGTTTCAATGTAAACATTTGATCCACACATCCTCTAAAATTTTTAAACGCACCTTGTTCTTCACCAATCAGTTCCTTCTGTCACTATATATATATATATATATTATATAGTATACTATATATTATATTATATATATATATATATCACTATATATGATATATATATATATATATATATTATACTATATTAATATATACTATAATATACTTTTTGTCACTATATAATATTATATATATATATATATATAATGTGGCCAACATTCCTTTTGTTGGGTTATTTAGAGTTCTCTAACGAACCCAACAATACTTAACTTAACCTAGCCTAACCTAGCCTAACCTAACCTAACCTAATATAACCTGAATCCTGCACCGGACTGCGCTGATCAACGTTGCCCTAAACCTAGCTATAACCTGAGATGGCATCGACGTTGCCGTAAACCTAGCTCTAACCTAATGGATCGATAGTTGCCATATATATATATAATATATATATATATACTATATATATAGTATATATAATATATACTATATATATATACTATATATATATATACTATATATATATATATATTAATATATACTATATATAATATAATATAATCTTGAAAATAAACTTAAAATAAATTAAAATTAGTTTTATATTTGTCAATAGATAACTGTCGACCATTTGAACATTACCATTTAATGTCCAGACGATTATGAGAAATGTTGTCGCCATTTTGCTGTATTGACAAAATAGTGTCGACGTTGGACCCACCTTCACTTTCTGAAATTTTAAATGGTAGTGTTCACTATTTTCCCTGCGACGATTTGTGGCTTAATCCCTTTTATAAGGGTTATTTCACCGGTTCCCCATCCCTTTTTTTTTTTAGAAGATTTTAAGCATTTCATGCAAGTTTCATGAAAATCGACGTGCTTCGCTATGATTAATAAGGTCATAATAAATAATATATATATATATATAGAAGTGGGATTATACTATATTATATAATATATACTTAATATATATACTAATATTATATATAATAATAATACTTATATATTACTATAACATATAGTATAAACTTAAATACTATACTATATTCTATAACCCCATTCATATACCTACAAATTAATTTATACCTATGTATATACTATTATATATATAATATACTAATATATATAAACTACTATATCATAAAATATACTTATATTGGATAAGTTATGTATAAGGTCTGAACAGCAGTTAAAGGTAGCTCTTAAGAAAGCAAAGAGAAAACTATATAAGAGGATGATAGTAATGTAAAGATGCATATTTTGAATGACGTATTTTTATTACATACATAAGTAAAGAATTCAATCGAAAGTAAAAAGTAACAAACAAGTCTTCTGTTGAGAATACCTCTCTGCGTAAGGCCGTAATTATAGTCACGGACATTTCCAGAGCTTGTTTATCCCCCTGCCTGACTCTCTTTTTTTGCGAAATATTTGATCCGAAATTCGCCATCGCAGCGCTTTCCCTTGAAATTACCTCTCTTGCCGAAAGCTGCGTTTAAGCTTTGAGAGTTAATCTGCGAACCTGAGAGGTCTGATTTGAAGTGAGACTCTATTCTCTTCTGACCTTTTTCATCGACGACATTTTAACTAGACTGAAGGAGATTCAACAAGACGGGCTTACTATATTATTCATTTCGACTTTATGCTAAATTTGCATCGCGCAAAATCATTTTGGCATAAGCAACAAAAAAATAGCTTTAAGCTTTTTACAAAGTTTTTATGAGTGCTACATTACTTCCAGCGCTAAACACGGAGTGAGAAATGTTATAATAATTATACAAGATATAAAAATTAACCTTCATTCAAATTGTATACATACTTTCAGTCGGCATTGACAATGCGCATCAATACATATAAACATTTCAAGAGGTATAAATAATACCAAAATACATAAAGTTAAGAGTACTGTCAAATTGCAAAGCATATCTAATTAGTCCAAAACATAAGTAGACATTCCAAACATGGTTGAAGCGACAAAAATAGTATACATGAATGTTAAAGAAATATTCAAAATACGAGCATAACTGGTTACATCGAAGATCTATAAACATATTTACAAATATTTGAATACACATAAAAATACAATATTGTTATATATTCACAACCCAATATTTGTAATTATATCTCTCTTATGTTACTAAACAAACATACAACATTTTAAAATAGTATTAAAAGTACAAAAATTGTTAATAGCATAAAATTTTTGATAGAACATTGCAGTTCCTCACACACCAAATACGTCCAATCGATCGAACCGTTTGAAATCCAAGGAAAGTCCAGTAAATAAGGCGCTTTCTCCGTATCCTGCCTATCCGGATGCATTGCATCACAGCGCCCAACAGCTTTTTCCGTACAAGCTGACGTATACGCAAACAAAACATCCCTGCAAGCGCCAATGACTATAGCCTAGCAGCCGAAGCCCTTGCCTATGAATATCTACGCGTGCCTATTTGAAAAATTTCTTCATACATAAAGGGAGCGGGGTCCAAGAACCATTTAGAATTCGAAAAGAATCAGAGTCGTTAGTGAATCCAAAAAATGAATTTCGCCCACTAATCAAACTAATAAAATGATGAAATACAAGCCAACCGTTAAAGAAGTTAGCAAGCTAGCAAAAGTTGTTGAAATTTAGATCCTTTATTAAAAAATTCTTCGATACATAAAAATGAGCAGCAACAGTCACAAAACCAATTAGAATTTCGAAACGACATCAGCAGTCAGTGGATCCAAAATGAGTTCTGCACATAACCAAACTTCGAACTGATGTAAAGAAATCCATGTCCGAAAAGAAGTTGCTGTAGGATTCTGAATGCTCTATAGCGATGAATCCTCGCAACTGCGATAGCTAAGTGATGCAAGCAATGTCATTTTTCCGCACTCTCGAATGCGGATCGTCTTGATAATATTATACTACTACCTACTATATATATACTATATTATGTTATATACTAAAAACCACAACGATCATTGTCTTATCTACATTTATTTTCATACTTATATATTATATATATATAATAAAACTATATCTATCATATATAATACCTACTACGTATCAGCTTAACTACTATAACTACCGTATCTGAGCTACCCTATATCTATCAATGTCAAGATATCTCTGCCTGAGGCCATTTAATTCCCTATAATATGAACCTTCACACGTTTATTCAATTTAATTATGGAAAGCGACTATATCTATGATTCGCTATATATTCTCTCATTATCTTTATCATAAATTTCCATCCATATAATTCACTTTTTTGCACAAATTACTATATTATACTAGAGAGGAAATTAATTTCGGCAAATCCTGAAAAGCGATATAAAAATATAGCTTGCTAATATACCCGATAGGAACTATAATTAACTTTAGACATCATGAGTTAGATATTATATTTTATTTTACATGTATATTGCTCTCTCACTCTACTATTAAGAATTGTTAAAAGTATAAAATTGATTTTACTGATAAGGCTTTTATGCCGTTCGTACTATCTTCCTTGAGAGCTTGTGAATCCCTAGGACGTCATTCTTTATGTAATATGATTTCATGAGTTAAAACTCCTACTTTTCAATTCCTTCGACCTGTTCTTGTAAAACCTACACAGCTTCCAGAACCTTTGATTATCTTTTTAGAAGTTATGGACACTCGCGAAACTTCTACACAACGAGACAAAGCTTAAAGGATTTCATGACTTGTTCAAACCCCTAGACAACAAACTCATTTAGATTGATACTGAACCCGCGCCGTCCTCATCGATAAAAATAATCTCGACCACGTTTCTGGAGTGCCTTGCCGAGAAGAATATAAACTCAACATCTACTTCTCATCAACTAGCTGATTCAAGATACTCACATATCCTTCCTATATCATTCAAGTCTTCACTTTGTCAACATTAATAATGTAACTACAATCCTGGTGCAGCCTAACACCGCAAAGACTATTAGGCCCTAACACGCCAAAGATTCTCCTCCTGACATCCAAAGCGTATATAAGACCACGAAAAGGCACCACAAAGTACGAGAAGGGGCTTCGAGCGCCGTAGAACGAGCCCACTATGAAGTGAAAGAGCGTCCAAAGAATTGCTCAACTCAAGCAATCCACGCGCAACGCCTGAAAGACTCCTATGTGCTTCAAACTTAATCGAGAGAGAAGCATCACACACACACACAAAAGAGCGAAGCTGAAAGACCCCAGCTCAATCTTAAGACAAACGAGAAGCTGAAAGAATGCGTCAACTTAATGAGAGAGGAGAGCCCCATGTTACACAAGAAAGAGCTCAGCCTGAAAGGACGCACCCCCAATACGCCTTCAACTCAAAAGTAGAACGCTGACCGACTCAGCAAGCTGAAAGAAAGCCTCATCATCGCAACACGGAACCTCTTGAATTGAAAAAAAACGACGCTTCAATTCAGTTCTCGAAATGCGTCCGCCATTTAAGCAACGTCTATCCCCCCCATCGACCAAATGTCTAGACACGTTCACCGACAATATGCTCCCGTTCGTTCGAATCAATGGGACGAACCCATTGCGCAACGCATACATCCAACGTCTCTTTGAAGCTCATGCGACATCATCAAACTAGCACAACGACTCGCAGTTTATGGCCTCTTTCATCTCTAAGGCTTCCCCGCTCTCGTCCTTCCTAACTGCAGACGGCTTTCTCCCGCGTTATATAGGGGGGCCAAAAGGGGTTCTCTTGCTCTAGCCCCAACTCTTAGCTAATGGAATATTTACCTAGCTAAAGGCAACCGCTCCTTATTCAATCAACATGACCGCAAGATGGATATAGGCGCTAAGCTTCAAGGCAAGTGCAAGCCCAAAAGCACATGAGGGTCCATTACAATTACTGAAATCGAATTAAATCGTATCTTTCAAGTAAAATGTGTGAACTCTCAACGCGATTTCAACCCCAAGACTTCTCAGCACTGTGTAACCGATCCTCTATACGATAGATGCATCAAAATTTTCTCACCTGTTGCCCAAAATGACATAGCTCGTTCATCTAAGAGAGATCTAGTACTCTCTAGTTTAAAACGACATCGCTTCACACTTCGCCCCGCGCTGATAGAGTTTCCTACCAACAAGTGGGAGCGGCTGAAAACCTTGTTCCAAACAGGGATAACGATCCTTCTTGAAACCTTATCGAAATCAATTCTGCACAGATAACGAAAAATACAACAGTCAACTATTACTCTAACCATTCAACACACCAAAGTCTGGCCTGGAATATGCACAAACCGCGGCCTCACGATTCAGCTCCCACTTCTTGTTCATTTCTACCCAACAATGGCCAAACATACAACGATATTCCACGTAAGTCGGCCACTATATTATATATACTAGCGTTTTATACCGCCCCCTGGCAATAACACCAAGGCAGACACAAGCCCCGGAGATAAAGGATTTTATGCACGCCCCCTAAGAATAAAGAAATCCACAAACATACTGCCATGCGCGTTACCAATTGATAATCTCCTATTAACAAGAGGACTTCTGCTAGACTGCGGCTCATCTCACAACCCATTGTCGGCAAGAACTAGAGTATTGAGTCTCCCGTGTTCACGAATGCAGCAAAAATGGTAAAGGGACGCATGTTCGCACGTCAACTGGAAACGATTCCCCTTATATCCCATCGTCAACATCAGCATCCGATCCCATTATATCCTGTCATCGTCAGGATGATTCAAATGTCACGACCCATCCCTCCCAATGCCCATAACGAATGGTCGCTATAAATCGCTTTGATTTTATCAGCATACCTCCAGTATACAGGCTGCTCGCTATTGTAAGTGGCAGTCGACCGCGCCGTCCAGCCTAAATTGCAAGCAAAGAAGTTCCCAGTGAATAAACAATCCACAATTCACACAAGATCAGAAAAAACTCGCTTTCCTGCACTGATAATCCCGTTCTCATACCCACGGCTCCCATTCTCGAAGCTCAAGAAGTTGCCACATCTCTCGCACCCTCTTTTATACGGGTACCGTCGAAGCTTCTAACTGTCTAACGACGCCTTAATATAGCTTAACATTGAGGAACACTTAATCCCCAGCGCGCGTTTCAGTCCGGAAAACAATAGGTTACGAAATGATGATAAAATATAATACCGACTCATGGACACATTCATTGTTGAATTACCTTGAAGCAGAAAATCGCTCATGAAAATAAAATGAACTACCGACGGGGCTCCCTTGGAAAACCCCCGCGTGAAACCCCCCAAAAAAAAAAAAAACCCCATCCATTTCGATATCATTATGAAGCTGAAAGAATAGCTATTGAAAAAAATAAATATAAAATCAATGATTTATGGACACAACCATTGTCGAAGTTGTTTATGGAAGCTGAAAAAGCTATTCTAAAAAAAACATAACTTGCACTTAAATTGATGTCGGGCAATTGGCACACATCCGCTCCCCGAAAAAAATCATGAACTGAACACCTGCTTACAAAAGATAGCTTAAGACACGTGAAAGTTATGCACATCGGGAATTCTCCATCTTCCCAAAATCAAGAAAACTCCCACATTCAAGCTGTTTTGAGCCAGTATAATAGGACAATAAAAGTCTGAGTACAGCCAGTGAGCCGAGACGGTTATATATAAAAATTAGTGAAAGAGATGTCCAGTAACACCAGTGAAGAAGAATATGAAAAGGAAGTCGAAAGAACGAGAAAAGCGTCTCCAAACTGAGGCGTCATTTGCCAGTACAGCTCCCACTCCTCATCAGCGTCTCCACCACGAAGCAGAAGACGCAAAGATTATGCCGCACAAACAAAATTTAAGCGACGTTTTGCCAGCCAAAGTCCAGCCGCTTCTTTCTGGCATCGCCAACGAGACAACGAATAGAGGATATAAATGCATTATAACGGCCTGTTATGGCACGCAAGCCTCAAGAACATATTGAAAATTGCGAAAAATTCAAACTTCGTTGATACAAAAAGAAGTTTGCCCATCTGCATACTGCTTCCATCGCAATGTCGAAAGGGTCAAGATGAAGAAAAACAAAACGACCCGAAACAGAGGAACACGATCCCGAAGATCCGAACACGGATAATAAAAACCAAATTCAGCGTGTGATGGACACAATGGCACAGCAGTACAAATATCGTAGGAAAGACTTGTACTCATGCGAAGATATCCATGACGTTCTTTCAAGACGAAAAGATGTCACGTCACTTGGTCTCTTAGGAGGGCGTGTAGTCAAGTTATCCTTGCTGGAGCCATAATTCTCAAATATGATGATTCACTAGTGTATTATTTAATTGGAAAGGACTTATTATTATTATTTCGCTATTAAAATATTTTAAGTTATAATATTTCATAATTCACTCAATTTTATTATTTATAAAAGCAAGCTGATTATATGGCAAATTGAAATTATAAAAATATTAGCTTGTAATACGATAGAATATAATTTAATATTATAGCACTCTATCAAGTAAATGCAATTATTATCTTTAGTTAATTGCATATATTAAAGATGAGCTGCCAAGAAGACTATAAAAAGCAGAAATGTAGATAAGGCTTTTGCGTCCTGCGTACTATCTTCTTGAATTCTTGTTATCGTATTCTTTTAATATGAGTTTATGAAAAACTCCTGACTGTTTATCTACTTTTTGTAAAAACCCTACACACGCTTCCAGAACCCTTTGCACTGTATTCTTTTTCTAGAACGTTTGCGACCTGATAAATTCAGCAAAGTGTAAAAGAGTTATTATTGTTCAAACCCCTAGACAAGCAAAGGACGATTATATTGATACTGAAACCCGCGTCTGTCGCTCATCGAAAAAAGTATCTCGACTATGAGTTGATACTATAATAATAATATATATATAGTCACCTCACTAGGATATAAAGGAAAATGTCGTTCTTGCGGTATATACTACTATATATATAAATATATATCATAAATCCCTATTATATACCAATATATACCCTATATATATATATATATATCATACTACGATATATATATATATATATATATAATATATATATATAATATACTTATCTATAAATATAATATATATATAAATATATATATATAACTGACATATAGTATAAATATATATATAATAATATAATTATATTAATAATATATCTGAAAAGGAAAACTATATACTATATACTATATACTATATTATATATTATATATCGAATTTAGCCCACACATCCTGATAAGTAATTGTTTTACCAAACGATACGCGGACTGGACGCCAACTCAAATATGCACCCCACCAAACCTATCTGGTCTTCTCAACAGCTTTCTCCCCTTCTAGTGAAAAAGAAAAGGACGATTTACAATGGATTCATATACTTTTGCGACACTGCGCGTGATAGTTATTGTTGATGTAGAATGATTCAAACTATAGGGTAAGGGTTGCGGGCTTGAGAAACGATAATTGTTCTATGGAGAGTCCCTTGTGAGCAGTTGGCCCTTAAATACGTCTCGACCTTGGAAAAACATAAGTTTGATAGTAGCTAGTCCAGAGTATTTTCCCTTGCATTGTACTCACAGCGGTGGGCGTGGCGTAAACATTTTGGGCTTTAACTCTCCGGACCAACTGATTTAGCGATTTCATATCATCTTGAACGTCGAATTAGTTTTTTTCTTTGGTGGTGATATTTTCAATGAATTGGGCACACATATTTCGACGCGTTCCCGCACTGGGCGACGAGTAATGCCGATAGTAGTGTTTCTTCAATCACTACTCATCACTGTTAAATCAAACGTTCATTCCAGTGAATTCTGGTCTATTGAGCCTTTACTCTGTAGAACCGTGTTGGTTGCTGTAGATTTCGTCTTTTCCCTTTTAATGTTGGGTTGACGACAGCTTAATAGACTGCTTTCGATGAAAGTTTTTCAATCTGCAACACAAGAGATAACTATCTAAACTGTTCAAATATTGTCATCAATAAACAACTTGCCTTATTATACGTGGTGATTCTAAGTAATATGTTGCAATAGCTTTATAATATGTCATTTAATTAATGTTGCCAAGTAACCACATAGTTTTCTAGCTCCTAGTTTAATTACATCTTTCATTCGTTATAAACCGTCATCATTTTCACTTTTGAAGGTGATGTTTGGGAAGATGCGTATCAAAGATGATCTGGAAGCTTTGAGCATTAAATGTATATACATCGTATCAGAAGCCGTGCTTAGAGGGGCACTTATATTTGTGCAATTGGTTCGTTCAAATTGTTTCAATAGTCTTAGCGAGGTGAGGTGTAGTGGCATTTTTCACATTAATTAAGATATGTTAACGTTGGTGGTTATATACGAACTGGCGTAACGACAAGCAAAGAGGTTCTTTGAGCAATACTCCTTTCCATCATTTGAAGTGTGTGTACAATTCCAGCGAGTTGGAATGTCTTTATATTATTATTATTATTGAATATCAGGCCGTTTTTGAATTTGCCTTCAACTCATTTTCGATTTCATTTTTACTCCACAAAAACGCAGTCTTAAGTGCAGTCGATTTTTATCATAAAATTCTTTATCAAATCTCGACAATAAACATCCGCTATCAACTACCGCAGGGCAAAGCTGCGATGCGGATGTGGCATCTTTAATAATGTGCGGTATGCGGTATGCGGATGTTACCTGCATCACTATGCGATAGTTGTGAAAAAGTGAAGACCATAATCCAAAATTAGAAATGAAAATTGAAGTCCAGTATCAGTTTGTTATTTCGAGTCATTTCTCTATGTTTCTGATTGTGTTTTGTTACGTTTTGTTACGTTTTAAATTTTTCCTCATTGGTAGTTTTTTAGAAGGTGCTGATTGAAGTTCTGGGTGTTCGTCTCCGGCACCAATTATATAGTGGTTACACTTTCTTGCATTGTGGTTTGTCTTTTGTGTAGCAAGACCCTTATATACAGAGGATGTCGTCAATTTAAAGCAATCCATAAATTTGAATGAGCGTATTATTAAACATAAGTAAGATATCAATGAAAGTAAAGAAGCAACAAAGTCCCTTCTGTTGAGATACTCTTTCTTCGTAGGCGAATTCAGTAGTCACGCGACTTTTCAGCAGCGCATTTACCACCTCTGCCCGACTTCTTTTTTGCTAAAAACATTTGTTTAGGATTGAAATCGACTGAGTCGCAGCCTTTCCTAGAAATTTACCTCCTCTTGCGCAAAGCTGCGTTTAAGTTGAGGAGTTCTGGATACGAGAGTATCTTGACGTGAGATCTATCTCTTCTGACTCTCTTTACGACAATTTTAATCTGACTGAAGAGTATCTCACCAGGACGGGTTTATATATTATTTTCACTTTCGAAAACTATAGCTATAAAATTTTGCATCGCGGCCCAATCCTTAGCATAAGCTCTCACGAAACATAAATTAAAATTTTTAAAAGTTATAATGGAGTGCTACACACACACCACACACACACCCACACACACAAATATATATAAGTAATATTATATATATAGAATATATAAAATATATTATAATATATATTATAATATATATATAATACTAAAATATATACCTATATACGTATATATAATATATATATATAGTATATATAATAGGTTCTACTATATTTTTTGACAGTTGCCAGATTAATAATAATAATACATTAATCATAAAAATTCAAAGAAATGAAATGAATAAATAAATAAATTAGTACTCTAAAATAACCTTTGTGCAGAGGTGTCAAAAAGGTTTCAAAACTATTCTTTTTTTTTACTTTATTTATTTTAGCATTTTAGTAATACTTTATATTAGTATTCTGTTTGTTTGTGTCTATAATCTATCTGTATTTCACTTGTTAATTTTCGTTTGTACTACAAACCATTAAATATAATTCTTTTGCAACTAGAAAAATATAAAAATCTGAAATGAGAGAGCCAATACGATTTTTCAACAATTTAACGATTATTTCCTAGTCACAAACAATATGTACAGGTATAGTCACAACAGTCGTTATAACTTCATTGCTTTTGCTAGGACTTAGAGAGCGTTAATTATTATTTTAGTTTATATACAATATTCAAACATTTTTAATAATATTCGTATTATGAATGTTTAGATTGTTATTAGTATTTCATTATAATTATTATTAATATTGTAATAAAAACTATTATTATTTGCCAATTATTATTATTATTATTATTATTATATTATATTATAATTTATATATTTATATTATATTATTATTATTATTACTTTTATTATTATTATTATATTATAGCAATATATTACATACTATTATTATCCATATATATTATTATTTAATATAATACTATATATATATATATAATATAATCTACTTATATTATATATATATTATAGATAAATATATATAATATATATATATATATATATATATATATAATAAATTACCTGAAATCGGATCAGTCTGATGTGAATAAAGTGTTTGCCGATATCACATGGAGATCTCTTTATATTATATAATATATATATATTATCATTGAATATAATATATATATATACTATATATATATATATATATATATATCATATAAATATCATATATATATATATCATTAAGATATATGGTGACTCAATTGCGTTTAAAAAACCTATCCAACATATCTTCGACCCATAATCTCCAAAAAACACAAATAGCGCTACAGCGCGCAAAAGAAACACCTTGTTCGGAAGCCTGGTACAAAATTTTATGCGGAAACTGTAAAAAAAAAAATCACATCTCACACAACTACAATACTACAGCCGAAAAGAATACATTTTTTCGCAATCCTTGCTAAAATTAGAGGAAAAATGTAAAAAAAAAAAAAATATAAATAAATTAAAATAAAATAAATATGCTATTTTTTTTTTAAAAAAAATGCGGAACATATATAGTAATATATATATATATAGTAAAGGTATTACACGGCAACTTCAAAGGGGCTCAGACGCCGACGGGAACACACGGGCGACTTTTCCATGACCCCAGTACGCGGGAGCGGCAGCGAACACCCCGCGACACACCAAAACAAAACGGGGTTCCGGAGACCCTCCCCGGAGGCGGGGAATTAGTCCTACCCCGTAGTTCCCCGGAAGGCCGAGACACCCCGACTCCTGCCATCGGTGCGGTATAACCTTGGGGTATTCTTTAGTTAAAAAAAACGCAGCAAAATTTAATAGAAAATCTATTATTTTTAACGAGTAACCAATAAAACGGTTCCTAAATAGGCTCTCTAATCATATTACTATAATATAACAATATATTTTTCTTTTAACATGTCGTGTGTTCTCATTTTACCAGGATTCCAATAATGTATTCTTTTTCGCTGTACCTATTGTATGTAGAGATTTCTTTTTTTTTACTTTTCCGCACTAAAACTGTTACCAGGATTCAACAAATGTACTTCCTTTTCCCTGTACCTATTGTAGTTTTGAGATATGGATTGAGATATTTGTGTTTTAAACCAAATTCACCACATATATATATATATACGACTATATATATATATATATATATAATATATATACAATTCTATATATAATATATACTATAAATAATTACTATATATATATATTACCATAACTAATATATATTATATATATCACTAATATATATAAGTACCTATATATATATATACTATATGTACTATATAGATTTTAAGAAACAGTTACTTACACGCCCAGCCTTTTTCCCAAAACACTGCGCGGATAAATATTCCTCGAAATATCCCAATTTCTAATTCCCATATAATAAATAAATTAACAAATAAAAATAATCTAATCATCTTTAATTTTGCTTAAATCATTTATTTATCTCATCACGTACTATATATATATACTACCTATATAGCATAATATAAATACTATACTATATATATAATATATATCATATATATATATATATACTATATAATACTATATACTATATATATATTTATATACGTATATATATATATATTATATACTATATATATATATATATATACATAATCATATACTATCTAATATTTTTAATAATATATCTATATAAATATATATATATACTATATATATATATAATATCACTATTTATTAGAAAAAAAAAAATAGAATTGCGAAGTTCAAATTTTTTTAAAAAGGATACTTTTATGCATAATTGTTTCGCTAAACACTATAAAAAAACGATTTTCTTTTTTCAACTTGTAATAAGGATTCTTTTGATTGAATTTTTCCTAGCTATTTTTTTATCTTTTCAATATTTTGCGCGAATCTTGTAAATCCTGGCTACTGTCAAAAATATTAAAGATCCCTATACACACCTACTATATACTACCAAATATAGTAATATTTATATACTATACCTATATATAATATATTACTATATATAACTATATATATAGTTAAAAATACTATAAATATATAACTATATATATAATATATATATATATATATACTAATATCATATAATATATATATATACTTTCATATATATATAGTATACTACTATACATATATATATATACATACTATTTAATTATCAAATTTTTTAATTAATTTTTTAATATTTAAAAAATTAACTATAAAATATATATAGCTATTATACATATATACTACTATATATAAATATAGATATAATTATATAGTATATATATATATATATAATACTATATATATATATAATATAATATATATAATATATATAATATACTATATATATATATAAATAAAAGCGCGGCTTGGCAGCCCCTGCTAGGCGTGCTCTGGGTACAGAGCAACCAAACCAAGCAAGCAACGCCAACGATGGCACAACGAGTCTTGTTGCGGACAAATTTTCAAAAATTGTCGCAACAGCCTCTGTTGTTCTTCAGTCGCGTTGCTTGACTTTGGTTGGTTTTCCGTAACCACGGAAGCATGTCCAGCAGAAATTCCCGCGTAGCTCCACAGGGGTCCAAATGACCCCTTCTACTGGATTTAACAGTACAGGAGTTTCAAAACAGTATATCAAGCAGGGATACTTGAAAAACTGTTCGAGAGCCTCTTTGGAGCGCGGTCAACTAGTGGTAGAGCCTCCTTTGTACATTGTCTAACCGGCAACGCTATTGTCAATGATTCGAGTTCTGCCGCGAGCGAAATTTTTTCTCCATATATATATATAGTACTACTCTATATATATATACTATATATATATATGTAGGGAATATAAGCTATTATCGCTTATGTATATTTATTCTTGAGAAGTGGACCCTGAGTTGCTTTAAGGATTATTACGACATATTTTTTAGAAACACACTTTAATTATTTAAAAACATTAAAACAGATAAAATAGACAAGCTTTCGTTAATATAACCTTTTTCGAGTCGGAATAAGCAATGGAGCAAAATCCTTCTTTTATATTTGGCGATGTAGACAGCTATTAGTCCGTTGGTGCGTCCAGCAGCCAGACTTTTGAGCGAATGTGATAGTCGCAGAACATCAAACAAGAGTCTCATATGAAACAATCACCACTCCTCTTCTAATAAAGTCTGCTGCTGGACCAACCAAACACGAAACCTACATCCACGCGCTCTACAATTCCCAAAGTATAAAAGCAGATTTTGCTCCCATCTTATTCGACTCGAAAAAATTAATACTGAATCGCGAAACTGCGTCAATTTTATCTGTTTCTACAAATAAAGGGTTTTGAAAAATCTGTCGTATATAACTCCTTAATAGCAACTCAGGGCCCAACCTTCAAAATATATATATATCTATAATAACTTATAATCAACTGACTCTATATAGTATATTATAACAATTAAGATAGATGAATAAATCATAACTATAGTATATATATAAGAATATATATATCATCATAGTCCAACTACTCACATATACACTAATATAAAACGCATTCGAAAAATTTAACTTTACAAATGAATTAAAAAAATTGAAGCTTATAGGCGGAACACGTTCTAATGGCAAATCAATTGTAGGAAATAATTAATGTCTTATTTTCCTTATTTTTAATAGGTTTTTACAGCTACACAAGTGGGAACTGCGCATGACATTGGATAAAAAATTATAACCTTGGCTACACAGGACTGCAAACTCTAAGGAATTACCTTAACCATTGAAGAGCTTCTTACAACTCTCATATCAACGATAAGTTGTGGAGGTAATCTCTCTCTCTCTCTCTCTCTCTCTCTCTCTCTCTCTCTCTCTCCTCTCTCTCTCTCTCTCCTCTCTCTCTCTCTCTCTCTCTCTCTCTCTCTCTCTCTCTCTCTCTCTCTACTCTCTCTCTCTCTCTCTCTCTCTCAACATGTGCATCCAAAACCCACATAGCATCCTAGGACTTTTCAATATCTTGCATAATATATACGAACTAGGCTACTACCAGAAACAAAGGCTACATGCTAATCACACTACAAGCTTTAATAAGTTTGTCATAGTTACAACATGCCGTTTTAAATTAATAACTAACTAAAAACTTGCCAATTTGGTTTAGTCAAAATATAGTTTATGATGCCCAAACCATCCATAAACCTTTTCAATCATTTCTTGAATTTGCAAGTGACACCATTGTTCACGTCTCAACAACTCCTGCGGCAAACCATTCTAAAGAGTTAAGAACCCTATTACTGAATGAATGCATTCTTACATCAAGATAGCTTGCCTTCTTCATAATTTTTCATCGTCCCACGTGGTCTCCCGTCCGTTGCCTACTATAAATAATCTATTGGTCCCAATATTATCAACAGATGCAAATATTTTATAGACTTGTATCATGTTCGCTTTCTCTATAGAAAAAACATTCCTAATTAATTTCAACCTCTCCTCATAGCTCTCCCTCAAAACAGAAATCATCCTTAGTTGCTCACGTAGCGTCTCTCCAGCATATACTATGCCTTCTATAAAATAAAGCAAAACTTTGTGCCCCACTGCCTCTAATACTAACCTAATATAGCTATTATAACAGCTTACTTATAACTCCCTTGCTCTTGTAAACGACATTGCGACTTATTATACCTATCATCTTATTAGCTTTATTCCTTGCTTCCAAACACTGATTAGCTACTTTCAGATTACTGCTTATAATCACACCTAAAATCTTTTTCTTTCAATAGACTCAAAGCCAATCCCCATTCATATCGTAGTGAAAACTTTTATTTGAGACAAGTGAAAAACCTTTACACTTTTACCATTAAAATTTATACATCCATCCTTATTCCCTACTAAGGTAGCCTAACTTTAGTAAATCTGTTAACTTAAAACCCTCATAAATCCCTCGGTCTACATATTTATTATATATATACTATAATACTATTACATA
>JABUQX010116502.1:0-2500 GCA_015478945.1 Trachelipus rathkii | reverse complement strand
CTCTGAGCCATGTCGCAGCCGTATTGGAAATTACTATCCGATTCCTCTCGATCACGCAGGATTTCTATTGCGGTCTATTCGCGAAAAATTGCTTGTCTCACTGTTTTACACGATGTCAGAGTAATGGTACAAAGCCATTGGATTGTGCCATTACGCAAGTCGTTACCGAAGTTCCTATAACTAGTGGGCGCAAACGCTCTCTTCGTTAAAAACCCTGGTTTTTCCATTAATATTGAGCAGAAGATTGATACTTTAAGCTTAGAGTTCCCCATAATATACCAGAACAAGGCATAGATAAGATTGGAGCTGACAAAAGTCTTCTGACAAAAACAAAATGAATCACTCGTTTAGCCCTTTTGTAGTTTCTTATTGTTTGTTAATACTTTGTAACCACAAACTACACGCTAAACCGTTGTGAGACGAAGCCTTTCTCTCGTCTTATATTTATTAAAAGAAAAAAACTAAATAAGACATAATTCATTAACTTCCGAATTCCCCTTGCTCAGAATAATTTAATACCAAGATTTTAAACTCAGGTGGACCGTCAAAGAAATGGAGAGCTAACAAGCTGTATAAAAAACCACTACTATTAGGCGAGGACACACGAATTTTGCCCAAAATAAAAAATGTTTCTGTATGTTTTAAATCAATCTTAACTAAGTAAATTTCTATAGAGTTCCATACAAAACCACATACAATATCAACAGAACTATTGTACTGTACCGAACTCCACAAACAAACGAGCATATCATCTATGGGTTCCTTATCTCAGACTATAACGCCATGTAATTATCTATTACTCAAGCATCTAATACATATTAATATGAAATACCATCAATCTTGATATACCCTACAGACTTTCAGACATATCTATACTCAGTAAAGAAAACTACGTCAGCAATCACTAATAAAAGAATGCAGAGCCATCCGTTGAACTTGATAAATATCATTCCTTATAAGTCTTCGGTCGTAGCTCTAGCGATTTCCTCTGTTTTTTAAGCTAAAGCTGATATTTAAAAAAAAAAAAAAGACAATATGTGAAATGCGCCTATTATTTAATGGAGAAATCAAAGAGCACATCTGTACAACATCAATCATAAAATAAAAAGTTCCTCCATAGGTATATGTAAACACTCATACACAGCCAAGATTCTTTACACACTACCTGATACTGGAAAATCCCAAACTATCCGCAGAATTCACATTTCATAGCGCATCAATATATGGTATGCCCTTTGACCTGTATTTCGGCCGGTGTCACGAGTTTCTAATCATTTCACATTATTGAATAGGATTTTGTACCCGTCATCTTTGTTCGTCTGTAATATTTGGCTATTACCCTAACTGTATCTCTCCAAAGCACAACGCCGTGAGTGTAGCATCAAGTTAAGTTTTTGAGCAAACTATCAGTTAGAGAATATATATGCCAATTTAAAACACACTGCAAATGTACCTTACGATAAGCTTGATGTATTTATCTCAATGCTATTATGTTAAAATGGAGGCAAACTAAGTGTTATTATCTACAAAAAAAGTCTTAGTTGAAGCCTTATTTCTAAGTAATTCGGAATTAGAATGTCTACATGTAGGTTGCTATTGCACAGATGTATTTTAAATATATGATACCATCCAAATTAACTTCACAGTCAATTCAGACTAATTTTAGCTACCTATTAAATAAAATACTAGCAGAACATTTGACTATAGGAAGGAACTGTAAGGAGTCTCATAAAGATTAGATTATTTATATAAAGTTTATTTTAAATATATATCATGCGAAATGCGAGATTTATATTTGCCAAAATAACGATCTAGTAATATATGGATTGTCAAACACCATTGTAATAGCCTACTGATAACAAAAAAAGTTTATCACAAGCGTCCTGCGGTGCCCGAGTAGATAGTTGTCATGGGCTGTTAAATACTTCACGAACTAGTTATTCAATATGGGGGGCTGTTGATACGAGCACGCATTAATATCATGGTTGGTTGTGGTAAGAATGCAAATCTTAAGATTAAAACTATATGAAGGTATACATCAACTCACGCAAGCTAATAGATGAATCAACTAGATTTTCTATTATGGCTATATATTTAAGTATAATAGAGCAGACTTCAAATTTAACGTCTGATGATAATACAGATATAGATGAACTACTCTTTTATAGATAAAATAATTCCTACTATATGTAGTAGATTTGATAAACGTGATTTTAGATGTATTACGTCGCCTTTTTATCTGATTAATCACAAGAAAACATTGAAAGATGCATCAAATATTGTTTATTCAGAAATATATGATAGTTGGGACAAGGCTAAAATTAATACTCGAGACAAGCAAATGTGCTTGCCAAGATTCAGAAGCTATACGGACAATATAGATTACTTCAAAAATCAAGATAAGAAAGAAGTAAAATTCAAATCAAAAAGAAAGCGAATTTAAAGATTGCTTAGCCAATTTTTTCGATATTGCACATGCTATTGCAATGACTATAATATC
>JABUQX010116501.1:20000-27500 GCA_015478945.1 Trachelipus rathkii | reverse complement strand
GTTCAAAAGGGTATATATTCTCGTTAAACATACATACCAACAACAACAACAACAACAACAACAACAACAACAACAACAACAACAACAACAACAACAACAACAACAACAACAACAACAACAACAACAATAACATAGTACAAAAATAAGTTCTTTATATACTAACCAACGAATATATGCTAACGTAACATTGTTTTCACATTAATAAAGCTAACATAGCATTACCAGAACTAAGAATATAAGGCACAATGACAAAACCTAACACACCTTACGCTAGAATAAACAACTAACATTAACAAAGTTCCATACTTAATAGCAGTATAAAGTACCTAGCGGCATACAAAGCAACCTATTCTCTCTTTTTCAAGCATATCTCTAACATATCAATGTTAATTTATATTAACACTGATTTACGTAACATTTAGACTATCATTTCGGATAAACATAGCGCAAAATGAGTTCTTTATATACTAACCATTGAATATATGCTAACATAACAAGGTTTTCATATTAATTTATAACATAGCATCATATGAACTAAGAAAATAATGTACAACGACAAACTAACACAACTTAAGCAAGAATAAAGTGTTAACATTAACAAAGCTCCACACTTAACACCTGTAAAGTAACTAACATTGCATACAAAACGTAACCTATTCATACTTTTTCCAAACATATCTCTAACATATTAACGTTAATTTTACGTTGACACAGTAATATTTAACAAGGATTTATCATAATCTTGACCAATTATCATACAAACCAACGAGTAATTGTAAACATAACAAAGTTTTAGCCAAACATAACACAAAAATAAGTTCTTTATATACTAACCATCGAATATATACTTAACCAACAAAGCTTTAGCGTCAATAAAGCTACCATATCATAACTGCAACTAAGAATATAATGTACAAAGGCAAACTTAACATACATCGTGTATGAATAATCAGCTAACATCCTGAAAATTCCCTACTTGTCAAAGGTAAAGTAGCTAATAGGTCACACAATACTCGATATGTTCCTACTTTTTCTCACATATCATTGGCAACAGGTAAGCCGCATCATCTAACAAATGTGTAAGCGGGCTTTGGGCCCCTCAGCCCGGGCGCCGGTGCCCTCACTGGGAGGGTAAAAGCCCACTTCCACCCCTTCGGGGTGATCCCCCTCACCGGTTACGCTCAAAGGGGCATCCCCTGGGTTTTCTCTCGGAAGGTAATGTGTTGCTTTAGATACTCGTGGTTAATGAAACTGTTTATTCGTAAGTTAAGTACGTTATGTTAAATATTACTATGACAATGTGGAAATAACACTGATTTGTTAGAGAAATGATGAGTTTTTTGTAAGATATTACTGTGTTAACTGACGATGATGTGTTAGAAACGTGAGCCCAGGTAAGTTTTTGTTGAATAATGTCAGGTTTGCCCTAGACTTTTGCTAATGTCTACGTTTATTCATAGGTCAAATGATGTTATACTCGACACGAGTGATACTTTGATGAAGATAGTGTCAATTCATAGTTCAAGATGGTGGCATTTTTGATAGATTGGTCACTTTGTTAAGGGATTTTGTTAGATAATAAGGTTTTACCTGTTGCTAATATGCTCTAAAAGTGGGAACATATCGAGTATTGTGTGACCTACTTTACCTTTGATAAGTAGAGAATTTTCAGGATGTTAGCTGATTATTCATACGTGAGGTATGTTAGTTGCATTTGTACATTATATTCCTAGTCGCGGTTATGATTTGTTGAAAACTTTATATTGATGCCAAAGCATTTACAGTTAAGCAGATATTCGATGGGATTTAGTATATAAAGAACTTATTTTTTATGTTATGTTTGTCCAAATGATGCAGACTTGAATCAATAGATCACTGGCGGGTGGGACGGGTAGGGGACTGCAAGGATGGATGGTTTGATTTACTGGATTAATGAAAACTGTTTATTCGTGAGGTTAGGTACGTTGTGTTAAATATTATTATCATAATGTAGAAAATAACATTTATTTGTTTGAGAAATGATGAGTTTTTGCAAGATATTATGTGTTAATTGACGATGATGTGTTAGAAACGTAAGCCCAGGTTAGGGTTTTTCTGGGGAATGTTGGGTTTGCCTTAAATTTTGCTAATGTCTATGTTTATTTTTAGGACAATTGATGTTATACTCAAAAATAGTGACACTTTGATGAAGATGGTGTTAATTCATAGTTCCAGATGTTGGTATCTTTGATAGATTGGTCACTTTGTTAAGGGATTTTGTTAGATGATGCGGCTTTACCTGTTGCTGATATGCGAGAAAAGTGGGAACATATCGAGTATTGTATGACCTATTAGCTACTTTGCTGACAAGTAGGGAATTTTCAGGATGTTAGCTGATTATTCATACACGAGGTATGTTAAGTTTGCCTTTGTACATTATATTCTTAGTTGCAGTTATGATATGGTAGCTTTATTGACGCTAAAGCTTTGTTGGTTAAGCATATATTCGATGGTTAGTATATAAAGAACTTATTTTTGTGTTATGTTTGGCTAAAACTTTGTTATGTTTACAATTACTCGTTGGTTTGTATGATAATTGGTCAAGATTATGATAAATCCTTGTTAAATATTACTATGTCAACGTAAAATTAACGTTAATATGTTAGAGATATGCTTGGAAAAAGTATGAATAGGTTACGTTTTGTACATGCAATGTTAGTTACTTTACTCGTGTTAAGTGTGGAACATTGTTAATGTTAACTGTTTATTCGTGCTTAAGTTGTGTTAAGTTTGTCGTTGTACATTTATTTTCTTAGTTCATATGATGCTACGTTAACTTTATTAATGTGAAAACCATGTTATGTTAGCATATATTCAATGGTTAAGTATATAAAGGAGCTTTCATTTTGCGCTATGTTTATCCGAAATGATAGTCTAAATGTTCGATGTTTAATGTAAAGTCTTTATTGATATATATATATATATCTTGAAAAAGAGAGAATAGGTTACGTTTTGTATGCTGTGCTAGGTACTTTACTGCTATTAAGTATGGAACTTTGTTAACGTTAGTTGTTTATTCTAGCGTAAGGTGTGTTAGGTTTTGTCATTGTGCCTTATATTCTTAGTTTCTGGTAATGCTATGTTGGCTTTATTAATAATGAGAAAACAATGTTACGTTAGCACGCATATATTCGTTGGTTGGTATATAATGTTTTTATTTTTGTACTTTATGTTGTTGTTGTTGTTGTTGTTGTTGTTGTTGTTGTTGTTGTTGTTGTTGCTGTTGTTGTTGTTGTTGTCTAACGAGAATGGACTTTCGAACTGATATGGTTCGTTCGTTCGTTGTATTCTTGTTGCTTTCTTCTGATTGGTTGGAAGAAAGAATCTCATTATTTAAGGGTTGTTTACGCATACGATTTCCCTTCAGTAGGATATTTTTCGCTGTACTGGTACGATGACATCTCCCCGCATCTCCACATCCGCTGTTGATATCTTCACGAGGAGCTTCGTTATTCCCAACGTTGTGTCAATAAAATTTTATCGTCAACCTGATGGATACCGATACATTGCTTGTATTCCTGCAAGAGAGTCAAATAATAGACCTTTTTTCGTTTGTGCTGATGGATTCATCAAGATTATCGACATCGCTGCTGCATGGCTAGAGGATAAGGATATGTTATCCAATGGATCCATGGTGAAATATCTATCAGAGGTGATAGTGTGAGAGGTCATAATAGAATAGACGTTGTGCTCTCGTCGTGTGACAATATTAAAACCCTTGATGTACGCAACTATTGGAAACCCATCGATTGTGTGACCTTCATGCGTACGTGTATAGGTTTCACAGTTCGAACACATCTGAAAATATTACATCATTGCTTAAAATAAAAAACGAATTAACATCACATCTTAACGATGTTGACATATTTGATGACATAATACATATAGCACATGGTGTAATCTATGATATTTACACCGAAACATGGGGTTTCCCGTATAATACAGTGTACAGGAGTGCATTAATAACTATCAGCCTGGATAAGTTTACTTCTTTCTTGTATGAGAGAATGAGTGCTGCTGAATCAAAATATGCCGAAAAATGGTTTAGTGTTGCTGAAGGCATTTATACTTACATCCTTTTAAAGGATGTTGAATTTTTAGAGAGATATATAGAACGTACCCAACTTGAATCCTATGTTCTCTGATTAGATGAATTAATATATTTAAAAATAAACTTATATTTTATATATTTATATGTTTTTATGTATTTATATAGAAACATTTTTTTCAATGAAAATTATATGTTATAAAATATGAAAACTTGTTTTACTTCCCTCTTATGTTCGCTTTATTGGCTAAGTTGTTAATGATGGCTGTTTATTCGTCTGGTTGTTGTTATGTAGGCATACTTTCGCTGGTCTGTATGATAGTTACACAAGGGTTATGATAAATTTTTGTTCAATATTACCATGTTAATGTAAAATTAACATTGTTATGTTGAGACATGCTTGACAAAAGTGTGAATAAGTTGCGTTTTTTGGATGAATTGTTAGTTACTTTACTGATGTTAAATTGGTCCTTTGTTAATGTTAACCATTTATTCTTGTTTAAGATGGACTAAGTTTCTCGTTACGTGAGTTATATTCATAATTCAGATGATGCTAAGTAAGCTTTAATGTGAAAACTTTGTTAGGTCAGCATATATTGTATGATCTTTGTATAAAGAACTTGATTTTATGTTATGTTTATTCAAAATGATACTCAAAATGTGACCTTGCTTAATCAGATCAATAGATCACAGATGTGGTCAGGAGGGTGGCAGGAGGGGGCTGGATGTGGTTTGATTTGGTGATTTACTGCTTTAGGGTATCTTACAGCGTAAATTTGTAAAGTTATAAACTTATATAAAAAGTGTAAAGAAATTTTATTTATTTATTTATTTATTTATTTATATTTTTAATTTTTTTGGTGGTTATGAAACCATTATTTTCAAAATCTACACCATAACATATATAAGGACACCACCATTGTGTATCATTACACAAATATTTAATAAATCGGCACCGCACCAGAGCCAGCACCGAATCCTTCTCAGACTCCTCCTCCTTCCTCATTCTTCTTCCACCTTTCTTTATTCTTCTTTCATCCTTCTTCATTCCTCCTTTGTTTTTGCACTCTGTGCTCTTTTTCAGTCAGGACCCCCTAATGGGGGGGTCCTAGGCACACCCTATACAGACTTATAACCATCATATTCAAGTTCTACGACCTCATGGCTTATATAAAGACACCAACATTGTTGTTATACGACTGTTTTATTGCTCGGCACCGCAGTGGCTCCGGCACCGGTGCCCGAATCATCCACCTTACTCGTATTTCTAAATTCAACTCTGAATACGCTCGCAAATTTCAGCCAATTACGAACACTTCCGATTTTTAAAGGTGGTGCGGTCCCCCTTCGGGGACCCACGGGGACGTAACATCGTCTACGACGAGGTTACCTCATCATCTAACCATCTATACGACTGTTTATTACCTAACCCATGTAGATATATATCGGATTCAGAACCGGATGCGAAGAAGCATCCGCATCCGAGAAGTCGAGTGCGTAAAAAAAAAAAAAAAAAAAAGATCCCTTACAGGGATCTTTTTCGGCTTTCAGTTTCCTTCGGAAATCAGATCTTCCCCGTATTAATAATATGTACTAATAATAACCAATATATTGTATGTGTATGCGCGCGCACATATTATCTACCGGACCCTGCGTCGGCGGAACCGGAGCCGGAACCGGAATCGCGGCCAGAACCGGACGATTGCGGACCAGAGCTGCTACTGCTGCCGCTGTAATTAGGGGTAAACCACAGACGAACACAAAAAGTCTCCGAAGGAGACTGAATCGGATTCGAACGCCATGCAAGACGCTGACGATGGAGACGCTGAAGGTGACGAAGGATACGTAGAAGGGGTATTAAAACAACTCAGAAGTGTTTCCGCTAACCAACTAATAATAATAAAAATGTGTGTGTGTGTGTGTGTGTGTGTGTGTGCGCTCTCGCGCGCTGACGTAATCTCAGCTTACGTCATCACGCTCGATCTTAACTCTCGTTGGGCTAAAACTCACCCTTACGAATCACGCCACAAGACGTATAGCGCACCAATATCGGCGCGTCCACCCTCAGGGTGACCACCCTCATAACCCATCCTACAGACTTGAGAATTGCAGTTCGTCATATCCATATATAGATTATATTCAAGTTTCGGACCGTTAGCTCTTATACTTTGAGAAAGAAGCTGGTCGAGCGCGGACACTGCCAATACTACTATATATATATATATATATATATATCTATATATAATAACTCTAATTAATCATCACTTGCTCTTTCTTTTAAGTTTTTATTATTCTTCTTTATATATATATATATATATATATATATATATATATAATAATATATCAGTGGCCGGCTCATTAGAGACCGAAGAGAGAAGTATGGGGGATACTTCAATATATATATATATATATATATATATATATATATATATATATATAATATATATATACAGCCCCTCTATATATTATAAATATTTATAACCTTCTTCTTCTTCCCTTCCTTATATACTATATATATATATATATATATATACCACTATATCCTTTCTTTTTTCAGTATTCATTTTTTCAAATTTGCACAAACATTAACGATTAACAGCACCACCACGCACTCACCCTATGGTTATAATCTAGAATCACTCCCTCCCACTTCTTAAAAGCTATATATAAAATGATATGAAGCAACATATGCCAATTTGTAATATTAACTATTTTTCGGCAATTCTAGGATTTCACCAATATTTGTATAACCAAAATTAGAGCCAAAATTATCAAAAATTATAACTAAAATTAGGCCAGCCTCCCGAAAGCATCATGAATGTAACTAAAAAATTATAACAGCTACAGGAAAATAAATAACATTTTTGATTTCAGAAAGCAATTTCATCGATGAAACTTAAAAAAAAAAATATTTTATTCTAATATTTATTAATAACACCTTAAATATTAGTATAATTTTAGGGCTGGCAGCGTACGTTCTCATTAACCTTTCATTTCGGCAGTTGTACGAGAGCAAGAGTTGCCAAATATTGTTTTTTATTATGCTCTAGGAAAATGGTAATTTTTCTTTTTATTTCCTTTTTAGGGGTTTCGAGCCGACGGAGGGACAGGGGGAGGAAGTCCCCCTTCGTCCCCCGGTAGGCCGAGAAACCCCGACTCTGTCCATCTTTGCCGTTTACCCTTGGGATATCTTTTAGTTAAAAAAAATCGACATTTGGCAACCTTAATGTTCACTCTTAGTGATGGAGCTCCTTGCTTCTTCTCAAAAAAATGATCATTATCACACAGATTTTCCAACATTTTTAACAATTTTAAATTTTTCAAAAGGGTTATTATTTTTTTTTAATTTCATGGATAAAAATGTCTCCTGATAATAAAATTTTATTTATTTTCCTGTAGCTGTTATTGTTTTT
>JABUQX010116501.1:10000-15000 GCA_015478945.1 Trachelipus rathkii | reverse complement strand
TTTGGGGTAACCTTTCTCTTCGAACATTTGCTGCAGCCGAACAACAACGCCTGTCTTCTTGCCGGTATTCACGCTTGTTGTGTCGGCAACAATCATCACAATTGATCCCCACAGGTTGAACTCCTCTAACACATCCCGAAGTCCTTCTGCGATTGTTTGAGCTTTCCCATCTTTCAATTTGAGCGCAGTCAACTTAATTTCTTTTGCTTCATTCTTGAGGACCACTGCCTGATATTCAAAGCCCTCAATGTGTTTGCCGTCAAAGTGTATGCTCCACTTCTCCAGATGAAGCGTGCTCACCAAGTGCTTCTTCACCTGAGCCTGACAGCCTTGTGGATTGCTGACTGACATGGGGTTGGGATTTCAATGCCCTCACCAGAAAGCTGGCGGCACACCTTTGCTGCTCCGTGGGACGACAGCTTTGAGCTTGTAACAAGGCGTCTTGCAATGCCTGTTGGGTTATGCTTCCTTGTGCTCGTTGATGCTGCATTCTCATCCTCCCAAGGACTGTCTTTGCTGTTGTCGGATGAGTCCGTGCTACTTTCGGAACAATCAGGTGGCGCTGAGCTGGTAATTGTGGACACAGTCGCTTCCATTGCCTTCTTTCGCTTGGATGGGTGGATGGTCTTGGCACTAGCAGGTTTGCCAGTGGAATAACCAACCTGGCCCTTGCTCTCAATTTGCAGTTTGTAGAGGTTCTCATCCTCTTTGCACATCCATTCGCCTTTCACCTTGGTCACGTCAAACAGTTCATTCAATGCATCAAAGTTTTGTTTCTTTCTGCAGCGCTCATAGTCTTTCAGAAGTTTTGCTAGTTTTGCACAAATGGCTTGATCAGATACATGCGGGAAGTTCAATGTTTTGCTCCATAGGGCTTTAAGCTCCACAGCAATTAGACCGATCCTCTCTCTCCGTTCTTTGGCAGTGGATTCAAGAAATTTGAAGCGTCCAATGACGTGGTTTTTCTGAGGCATGCGACTCCGTTCACTCAAGGATGCTTCATAAATTGCCACGTTGCCTCTTCTTGATGGCGCTTGAAACTGGACTAAGTTCTTTGTCCAGGTTTCCTTGTTCTTCTCCGTGTTAGAAGAGCTCTTCTTGAACGACATGTTGTCTTCTACTCAACAACTGAAATAGAAAAGGCATTAAGGTAAATATTAAATACGTAACAAATTAAAGAAACTGTTATTGAGTTTTCATATATTTTATTTAAAAATAAGCAATTCAAAATTACAGAAAATAAAAAAAGGCAGGCTAATAGAATATTATTTGCACAAATATAATAAGCAAGAGAGTTCAAAGTAGCTCACCAGATAATACAATATCTCTTTATAATAAACTCTGGAGAATGCGCAATACTTATAATAAGGCAATAATAATGTTGACACAAAATTAAGCTAATTAAAACTCAACTACCCGCTTTGAACACCTCGCTTATATACCAGTTTATACCACACTGCGAAACAGCTGAAGAAAATATTAGAACTCTACAGAAGCTTCCCGAGCAATTACGTCACAGAGACCTCACTGTCCGGACGGACGGCGCACAGCGTTCTATGATATTCTGGAAAATTCTATACAATTCTCTGGTACATAAATTATTGAACAAGTCGGTTTGATGACTTATATTATTTATTGAAATATTGTTATTGAATTATATAATATGCTAAAATGGCCTACATAACATTTCAAAGTGGTTTGTGCGTGACCTTTTTCAATATTTCAATGGAATAAACGTCATTTTAGTCATTAATAGGCAAAAGTTCATCCATTCGTGCTACAGGAAATGATTTTCGAGAAAAAAAAATCAAAAAAGTCATAACCCTAATATATATATAATATATATATATATATATATATATATATAATATATATAATATAAATATATATATATATATATATATTATATATATATTATATATATACTAATATTATATTATATATATATCTTTCTCACCTTTCTCACCAATCTCTTGTATATAGATGCATGCATCTGTTGCTCCTCCAGAAATCCCTCCAGACGTCCCGGTCTTCAAATAGTGCCGTCCTTTCCACATTCTCCATCGTTTCTCCCCTCGACGTAATTGCTTCTTCCACAGCATCCTTCCATCGTTTTCTTGGTCTTCCCACTGGTCTCGTTCCGATAGGTCTCCAATTAAGTAGTCTTCGGGGGTATCTAAAGTCCTCCATTCTCTGCACATGACCAAACCATCTCAGCTGGTTTCTTTCAATACATTCCATTATTGGGCGGACTCCGAGCTCTTCTCTTATTGCGTCACTCCTCTAACTCTGTCCCTCAGCGTTACTCCTCTTATTAATCTTAACACTCGCATTTCCGCAGCTTCTATTTTACTCTTCTGCATCGTGTTAAGTACCCAACATTCCGACCCGTATAGTAATATTGGTCGTAGGATAGTTGTATATATAGTCACTTTTACCTCTACTGGCACTCCTCTCTGCATCATCAATGGGTACAACATTCCCACATTCTTTGAATATTTTGTTATTCTTTCTCTCAGTTCTGAATCTATCCATCCTTTCTCATTGAATATTACTCCTAGATATTTGAATCTGCTGGTCTCTTTTAACTGTGTACCTTCCATCCATATCTCCGCGTGTTCTCCCTGTCTCGATATCGTCATTATTTCCGTCTTCTCCCTGTTTATTTTCATTCCCCACTCCATCATAACTTCATTCCAAGAATTCACAGCAGCTTGTAGTTCGTGTTGTTCCTTTGTCACCACAGCCGCGTCGTCAGCGTATACAAAGGTGTATTCCCTATCCTCTCTTACACATATCCTCTTCAAGCAGTTGTCCAGATATAATGCAAAAAGTAAAGGGGACAGCACACTGCCCTGCCTTACTCCAGTCTTCGTTTCAAACCATTTCTCCCTTCCCATCTCCGTTCTAACCGTGTTTATGGGGTTTTCATACATATTCCTTATTATCCTTATAAGCTTCTTATTTATTCCATATGCAGGGTCTTCCATCACCATCCACAATCTCTCTCTTTGTATTCTATCAAAAGCTTTCTCTAGATCTATAAATGCGATATATGCTACCTTATTCCATTCTATGCTCTTCTCCACTATCATTTTTAAAGAGAATATCAAGTCAATTACACTTCTATTTGGCCTGAATCCGTGTTGCCACTCTCCAATCTTTCCCTCTAATTCTCTCCGAAGTCTTTTCTCTATTATCCTCTCGTATATTTTATATGCACTCAACAGCAACACTATTCCTCTGTAATTCTGGCATTCTCTTCTATCTCCTTTTTTATGTATTGGACATATCACAGCTTTTCTCCAATCTGACGGTATGTTCTCCTCTCTCCATATACAATTTATAAGTTCTGTCATCCATGCCACCATACCTTCTCCTGTTTTGAATAATTCATTATTTAGTCCATCGACTCCTGGGCTCTTTCCATTTTTTAAGGCTCTTATAGCTTGTCTCACTTCCTCGCCATGTATCGGTTCCAAGTCATCCTGTTCTCGGTCTTCCATTTGTGGGTTATCCTCTTCCATATATTCCTCGTTGTCCACCACATTTAATAATTCATCAAAATATTCTGTTCATATCTCCTCGACCTTTTCACTATCCACTATTGGTTCTCTTTCTTTGTTAAAATATCACATTTGTGTTAGGTTCATCTTTTGTTCTTAATCTCTTAGCCATTCCATATATCAACTTCCTAGTGCTCCTCATGTCTTCCTCCAATTCTCCTCCTATTCTTTCCCATGATAAATCGATGTTTCGTCTTTTTACTATTTCTGCATGATTTCTCGCCCGAACATAAGCTTGTCTATTTTCCTCTGTCCTTGTCTTCATCCATAAACGGTATTTCTTGTTTTTTTCTTTTACTGCGTTTTTGACTTCCTCATTCCACCAAACCGTCTTTTTCCTTTTCCCACTACTTATCTTTTTTGTTCCAATCACTTCTCGTGCAACCTGCTCCACACCTTCTCTGAAATCTTTCCAACCTTCCTCTACTCGTTCCACAGTTCCTGAGATTTCCTCATATTTTCTAACTAGTTTGTTGTTGAAATCTTCTCTTGTGTTTTCATCTTTTAATTTTTCAAAACAATATCGTTCTCTGGTTACTTTCTTCGGCTTCTTCCTTTGTCTCCATCTTATCTTCCCCACCACAAGTCTGTGGTCCGAGTCCAGAGACACTGATGGTATGCTTTTGACATCCATAAACACCCTCTTATCATTGCATATCATTAGGTCTATCATAGATTTTTCCGTATATTCCTGGTTTTCTGAATTCCAGCGGTACCATGTCCACTTTTTACTCTCTCCATGTTTAAAAAAGGTGCTCATGATCGCTGCACCATTTCTTATAGCAAAGTCAACTAGTCTTTCCCCCTCTATATTTCTTGTTCCAACTCCGAACGCCCCCACAGCTGCTTCCTCTCCTTCTCTCCTCAATCCCACATGTGCATTCATATCTCCCATAATTATTATGTGTCCTCCTCTTCTTCCATCATATACACCCTGCAGGGTCTCCATAAACTCTATCTTCTCATCCGCAGGTCTTCCCTGATGCGGCGCATAGACCTGTATAATACTTAATTTTGACTCTCCACTCTTCAACGTCACAGCCATAATTCTTTCGTTCACTAATACCGTTTCTATTACACTTTTATATGTTTCTGGTGTCATAACAATCGCTACACCGTGTCTTCTCTCTTCCTCTCTACCCTTATACACCATGACATAATCATTGTGTAATTTCTTCACTCCTTCTCCCTTATACCTCACCTCGCACACGCCCAAGATATCCAGACCTCTCTCCATCATCAGCTCTACAGCCTCCTCCTCTTTTCCAGAGAAGGTGCTCGCGTTTATTGTAGCCAGTTTGTAGTGATAGTCCTTTTTCCGTAGTCCTTGAACTCGCCGAGTCGGGTACCGAGAAGGCACAACAAAGGTTTCACGAGCTCAAAGTGTTTTATGCTGCCGGCTTGCTAGGCCTGTCGCAGCAACCCTCCTCTTTT
>JABUQX010116501.1:0-2500 GCA_015478945.1 Trachelipus rathkii | reverse complement strand
TATATATATATATATATATATATATATATATATATATATAATATATATATAATATATATATATATATATATATATATATATATATATATATAATCAAACAAACTTTTTTTATTCAGTCCGTAGATGGGGTTGGATGCGTAACATGCATCGGAAACAATAGTTGGAGTACCTACCATTTCATCAATAAGGGCTCAAAGCCCCTATTGGTCACTGGTGGATAATTGGCCAGGAAGGGATCGGGTTGGAGTTTAACAGATGGTGAATTCCGCCATTGTTTATAGCATTTGTCTTTTTATTTTTACTAATGAAGATTCTCCTAGTATACATCAGCTCCGTAATAAATAAACACAAATGATGAATATAAACATATATTCCGGAAGCGTAACCGTAAGCATAATACCTTACTACTTGAAACTCCACCCGTAGGGTGGGCCATGGGTGTGGAATCGGAAAAGCCCCCCCGAAACTCCGCGTCCATTCCCTAAGATTATACAACCAAGTGCATGAAAGCGTCCTCAGAAGTTAGGCAAGGTTCGTGTCCTCAACAATTTATGGTCCGGAGAAAAGCAAGAATAACCGGTTTTTGACCTGTACCCTCATCCATAGAGGAAAGAAGGCAAGATGAGCGTGTGATGCACACAGAGACAACAGCTCGATAGCCAGCATGATTCAGGAGGAGATTGGGAAGACTCTCAGAAAAGAGATCAGGAGAACGTAGGGTAGTACGTACAAAAAAAGGAGAAGGGACAAACTGGAGAAGGGACGGGTAAGATGAAGGTGATAAAATAAATAAGAAAAATGAAATAATAACCACATGGAGTAAAATAAAGAATAAGTACAATAATAATAATAATAATATAATAATAATAATAATAATAATAATAATAATAATAATAATAATATATAATAATAATAATAATAATAAAATACCTTAATTTTTTTTTTTAGAGTGGATGTACAGATCTCCACAGCACAACAAAGATGCTGCCTAGACCGTTTTATGCAAGCTAACGACAAGCGGAAATCCCAAAGAAAGCGAAAGAGGAACAAGGCTGAAGATTTGGTATTAGATCTTACACAGATGTTCAGCCTCCAATAAGGAAGGCAAAAATCGAATCACTACCGAAAATGAGCATTGCATTCGCCGATAGATGTGGCTTGAAGGCGCATGCTGAAAGAGTAAGTTTAGCATGTCAGGGAAATGAACTTGCTTCTAAGCGGTTGAGCATGCGGCCAACGCAATCACAAAGAGATGAACGAACTGTTAGCAGAACTGGAGGAGCAAATGGCAGATCGTTGCTTCTCCCGCGACATAAGAAACCATGGGCTGAGATGGATGGACCAGACGCTATCGAGCAAAGCGACCAATCTCCAGAGGCAACTCCTGCCTACTTGATGAAGACCACCGCGCAAGGACCGGGTTTGACATTCCGAAGCCTTGGCACCACGACATCCTCCGCCAAACACGAACTGCTAGCAGAGAGCGGAAGCCCCCGACGCAAAGAGATGGAGAAATCTGTAGCAGGGAAATGGCCCAGGCGCACCGCACAGCAGGAGGACGGTATTGGGCACACGACATCCCGTGTGCGGCTGTCCTTTTGGCTTCCCCATCGGCCTGTTCGTTACCAGGAACACCCACTTGGGAGGGAACCCAACAGAACTCAATGTTGTGGTTCTGCGCAGGTAACAAGCAGAGGGACTGTTGAATGGTACAGACCAAAGAGTTACGGGTTGACCGGTCAAGCAACGACTGGAGAGCGCTCCGAGAATCTGAAAAGATGGTATAGTTACCCCCGCGGGCCAAGGTACTGATCCTGTTCACCGCCATGGAAATTGCTATCAGTTCAGCTGAAAAAACAGACAAATATGGATGGTGGTTTGGTGTGGGAGACAGTGATGTCCGGAAACAACTGAAGCTCCCACCCCTTCCTCCGTCTTGGAACTATCGGTGTAAACCGCCATAGAGTCGCTATGGACCTCCGCGTGAGACACAAAAGAATCCCTCAACTGCACCGGGTATGCCTCCGACTTACACAAAGACTGGATCCCACTGCAGAGAGCAGGAGGCGGATAAACCCACTGTGAATGGGTAGAGGTAAAATCATATTGCATGACCGCTCGTTGAGGAAGGTCGAGGAAAGCCAAGATGGAAGTAACAACCCCAGTAAACGGCCAATAATTTTTGGTTGTGACGGACGCGCTCTAATATAGGTGTCAAGGCCGACGAAGTAGGAACCTGAAGACGGATGAACAGCGAGCACATGAGCTGCTCCCTCCGCAGGGATAGGGGCATCACCCCAGCCTCTACCTCCAGGCTCTCCCTCGGAAATACAAATAAAATAATAATTAATAATAATAATAATAATATAAATTCATAATAATAATAATAATAATAAATAATTTAAATAAAAAATTAATAATTAAAAATAATAATTAATTAATAATAATAATACCTCATTATCTACAATCCATTTAGCATCTTCTGCAAGTAATATGGCCA
>JABUQX010116500.1:20000-45725 GCA_015478945.1 Trachelipus rathkii | reverse complement strand
TCAATTTAAGACATCTAAAAACTATTAATAAATTCACTTTTCAAGCTTTTTAAAATTGCATTTCAATGAAACACGATTAATTTTTCAAATGCTGGAAATACCGAAAACTCAATTTTAAGATTTACCAAATAATTTCAAATGTTGAAATTTAGGAAAAATCGTACTTTTAAGAGTTCTAAATTTGTAATGTGAAAATTTAAGAAAAAGCGTAATTTTAGAAGTTAAAATTTTTTATTAAAACAGGTTTTCACAACTAATGAAATATTTGGTATATAAAAACAAATATTGAAATTTCATTAAAAAACGTCAATTTAAGACACCTAAAACTAATTAATAAATTCTCTTTTCTGCTTTTTGAAATTGCATTTCAATGAAACACATTTTTTCAAATGCTGAAAATACCGTTAAAAACTCAATTTTAAGATTTAACAAATAATTTCAAATGTTGAAATTTAGGAAAAATCGTACTTTTAAGAGTTTTAAATTTGTAACGTGAAAATTTAAGAAAAAGCGTAATTTTAGAAGTTAAAATTTTTTATTAAAACAGGTTTTCACAACTAATGAAATATTTGGTATATAAAACCAAATATTGAAATTTCATTAAAAAACGTCAATTTAAGACACCTAAAACATTAATAAATTCACTTTTCTGCTTTTTGAAAATAGCATTTCCAATTAAACACATATTTTTGCAAATGCTTGAAAATGACGTTTAAAAACTCAAATTTTAAGATTACCAAATAAGTTTCAAATGGTTGAAAATTTAGGAAAAATCGTACGTTTAAGAGTTCTAAATTTGTGAAAATTTAAGAAAAAGCGTAATTTTAGAAGTTAAAATTTTTTATTAAAACAGGTTTTCACAACTAATGAAATATTTGGTATATAAAAACAAATATTGAAATTTCATTAAAAAACGTCAATTTAAGACACCTAAAACAATTAATAAATTCTCTTTTCTGCTTTTTGAAATTGCATTTCAATGAAACACATTATTTTTTCAAATGCTGAAAATACCGTTAAAAACTCAATTTTAAGATTTACCAAATAATTTCAATTTTAAAATTTGAAAAAATCGTGACTTTTAAGGAGTTTCTAAATTCGTAATGTGAAAATTTAAGGAAAAGCGTTAATTTTAGAAGTTAAAATTTTTATTAAAACAAGTTTTCACAATAATGAAATATTGGTATATAAAAACAAATAATTGAAATTTCATTTAAAAAAACGTCAATTAAGACATCTAAAAATTAATAAATTCACTTTCAGCTTTTTTGAATGCATTTCAATGAAAACACATTATTTTTTCCAATGCGGAAAATACCGTTAAAAAAACTCAATTTTAAGAATTACCAAATAATTTCAAATGTTTGAAATTTAGGAAAAATCGTATTTTTAAAGAGTTCTTAAATTTGTAATGTGAAAATTTAAGAAAAAAGGCGTAATTTTAGAAGGTTAAAATTTTTTATACTAAAACAGGTTTTCACAACTAATGAAAATATTTGGTATATAAAAAAAAAATATTGAAATTTCATTAAAAAAACGTCAAATTAAGACACCTAAAACAATAATAAATTCTCTTTTTGCTTTTTCAAATGGCATTTCAATGAAAACACATTATTTTTTCAAATGCTAAAATACCGTTAAAAACGCTAAAAATACCGTTAAAAACTCAATTTTAAGAATTACCAAATAATTTCAAATGTTGAAATTTAGGAAAAATCGTACTTTTAAGAGTTCTAAATTTGTAATGTGAAAATTTAAGAAAAAGCGTAATTTTAGAAGTTAAAATTTTTTATTAAAACAGGTTTTCACAACTAATGAAATATTTGGTATATAAAAACAAATATTGAAATTTCATTAAAAAACGTCAATTTAAGACACCTAAAACTATTAATAAATTCACTTTTCTGCTTTTTGAAATAGCATTTCAATGAAACACATTATTTTTTCAAATGCTGAAAATACCGTTAAAAACTCAATTTTAAGAATTACCAAATAATTTCAAATGTTAAAATTTAGGAAAAATCGTACTTTTAAGAGTTCTAAATTTGTAATGTGAAAATTTAAGCAAAAGCGTAATTTTAGAAGTTAAATTTTTTATTAAAACAGGTTTTCACAACTAATGAAATATTTGGTATATAAAAACAAATATTGAAATTTCATTAAAAAAAACCTCAATTTAAGACACCTAAAACAATTAATAAATTCTCTTTTCTGCTTTTTGAAATTGCATTTCAATGAAACACATTATTTTTTCAAATGCTGAAAATACCGTTAAAAACTCAATTTTAAGATTTAACAAATAATTTCAAATGTTGAAATTTAGGAAAAATCGTACTTTTAAGAGTTCTAAATTTGTAATGTGAAAATTTAAGCAAAAACGTAATTTTAGAAGTTAAAATTTTTTATTAAAACAGGTTTTCACAACTAATGAAATATTTGGTATATAAAAACAAATATTGAAATTTCATTAAAAAACGTCAATTTAAGACACCTAAAACAATTAATAAATTTTTTCTGCTTTTTGAAATTGCATTTCAATGAAACACATTATTTTTTCAAATGCTGAAAATACCGTTAAAAACTCAATTTTAAGAATTACCAAATAAATTTCAAATGTTGAAATTTAGGAAAAATCGTACTTTTAAGAGTTCTAAATTTGTAATGTGAAAATTTAAGCAAAAGCGTAATTTTAGAAGTTTAAATTTTTTATTAAAACAGGTTTTCACAACTAATGAAATATTTGGTATATAAAAACAAATATTGAAATTTCATTAAAAAACGTCAATATTTAAGACACCTAAAACAATTAATAAATTCTCTTTTCTGCTTTTTCAAATTGCATTTCAATGAAACACATTCTTTTTTTCAAATGCTGAAAATACCGTTAAAAACATTTCAAATGTTGAAATTTAGGAAAAATCGTACTTTTAAGAGTTCTAAATTTGTAATGTGAAAATTTAAGAAAAAGCGTAATTTTAGAAGTTAAAATTTTTTATTAAAACAGGTTTTCACAACTAATGAAATATTTGGTATATAAAAACAAATATTGAAATTTCATTAAAAAACGTCAATTTAAGACACCTAAAACTATTAATAAATTCACTTTTCTGCTTTTTGAAATTGCATTTTCAATGAAAACACATTATTTTTTCAAATGCTGAAAATACCGTTAAAAACTCAATTTTAAGATTTACCAAATAATTTCAAATGTTGAAATTTAGGAAAAATCGTACTTTTAAGAGTTCTAAATTTGTAATGTGAAAATTTAAGAAAAAGCGTAATATTAGAATTTAAAATTTTTTTATTAAACAGGTTTTCACAACTAATGAAATATTTGGTATATAAAAACAAATATTGAAATTTCATTAAAAAACGTCAATTTAAGACATCTAAAACTATTAATAAATTCACTTTTCAGCTTTTTGAAATTGCATTTCAATGAAACACATTATTTTTTCAAATGCTGAAAATACCGTTAAAAACTCAATTTTAAGATTACCAAAAAATTTCAAATGTTGAAATTTAGGAAAAATCGTACTTTTAAGAGTTCTAAATTTGTAATGTGAAAATTTAAGAAAAAGCGTAATTTTGGAAGTTAAAATTTTTTATTAAAACAGGTTTTCATAACTAATGAAATATTTGGTATATAAAAACAAATATTGAAATTTCATTAAAAAACGTCAATTTAAGACACCTAAAACAATTAATAAATTCTCTTTTCTGCTTTTTGAAATTGCATTTCAATGAAACACATTATTTTTTCAAATGCTGAAAATACTGTTAAAAACTCAATTTTAAGAATTACCAAATAATTTCAAATGTTGAAATTTAGGAAAAATCGTACTTTTAAGAGTTCTAAATTTGTAATGTGAAAATTTAAGCAAAAGCGTAATTTTAAGAAGTTAAAATTTTTTTATTAAAACAGGTTTTCACAACTAATGAAATATTTGGTATATAAAAACAAATATTGAAATTTCATTAAAAAACGTCAATTTAAGACACCTAAAACAATTAATAAATTCTCTTTTCTGCTTTTAAATATCATATCAATGAAACATATTATTTTTCAAATGCTGAAAATACCGTTAAAAACTCAATTTTAAGATTTAACAAATAATTTCAAATGTTGAAATTTAGGAAAAATCGTACTTTTAAGAGTTCTAAATTTGTAACGTGAAAATTTAAGAAAAAGCGTAATTTTAGAAGTTAAAATTTTTTATTAAAACAGGTTTTCACAACTAATGAAATATTTGGTATATAAAAACAAATATTGAAATTTCATTAAAAAACGTCAATTTAAGACACCTAAAACTATTAATAAATTCACTTTTCTGCTTTTTGAAATAGCATTTCAATGAAACACATTATTTTTTCAAATGCTGAAAATACCGTTAAAAACTCAATTTTAAGATTTACCAAATAATTTCAAATGTTGAAATTTAGGAAAAATCGTACTTTTAAGAGTTCTAAATTTGTAATGTGAAAATTTAAGCCAAAGCGTAATTTTAGAAGTTAAAATTTTTATTAAATCAGGTTTTCACAACTAATGAAACACATTTAGTATAGAAAACAAATATTGTAAATTCATTAAAAAAACCTTCCAATTTTAAGACACCTAAAACAATTAATTTTTTCTTTTTCTGCTCTTTTTGAAATTGCATTTCAATGAAACACATTATTTTTTCAAATGCTGAAAATACCGTTAAAAACTCAATTTTAAGATTTAACAAATAATTTCAAATGTTGAAATTTAGGAAAAATCGTACTTTTAAGAATTCTAAATTTGTAATGTGAAAATTTAAGCAAAAACGTAATTTTAGAAGTTAAAATTTTTATTAAACAGGTTTTCAAAACTAATGAAATATTTGGTATATAAAAACAAATATTGAAATTTCATTAAAAAACGTCAATTTAAAGACACAAAACTATTAATAAATTCACTTTCTGCTTTTTGAAATAGCATTGATGAAAAACCCACATTATTTTTTCAAATGCTGAAAATACCGTTAAAAACTCAATTTTAAGATTAACCAATAATTTCAAATGTTGAAATTTAGGAAAAATCGTACTTTTAAGAGTTCTAAATTTAATGTGAAAATTTAAGAAAAAGCGTAATTTTAGAAGTTAAATTTTTTTATTAAAACAGGTTTTCACAACTAATGAAATATTTGGTATATAAAAACAAATATTAAAATTTCATAACAAAAAAAAAACCCAACGGGGGTTTTTTCCCCCCCGCCAATTAAACAACGAAAAACTATTAATAAATTCTTTTTTCTGCTTTTTGAAATTGCATTTCAATGAAACACATTATTTTTTCAAATGCTGAAAATACCGTTAAAAACTCAATTTTAAGATTTAACCAAATATTTTCAAATTTTGAAATTAGGAAAAATTGATTTTTAAAGTTTTTAAATTTTTAATGTAAAAATTTAAGAAAAAAGCGTTAATTTTAGAAGTTAAATTTTTTTATTAAAACAGGTTTTCACAACTAATGAAATATTTGGTATATAAAAACAAATATTGAAATTTCATTAAAAAACGTCAATTTAAGACACCTAAAACTATTAATAAATTCACTTTTCAGCTTTTTAAAATTGCATTTCAATGAAACACATTTTTTTTTTCAAATGCTGAAAATACCGTTAAAAACTCAATTTTAAGATTTACCAAATAATTTCAAATGTTGAAATTTAGAAAAAATCGTACTTTTAAGAGTTCTAAATTTGTAATGTGAAAATTTAAGAAAAGCGTAATTTTAGAAGTTAAAATTTTTTATTAAAACAGGTTTTCACAACTAATGAAATATTTGGTATATAAAAACAAATATTGAAATTTCATTAAAAAACGTCAATTTAAGACATCTAAAACTATTAATAAATTCACTTTTATGCTTTTTGAAATTGCATTTCAATGAAACACATTATTTTTTCAAATGCTGAAAATACCGTTAAAAACTCAATTTTAAGATTTACCAAATAATTTCAAATGTTGAAATTTAGGAAAAATCGTACTTTTAAGAGTTCTAAATTCGTAATGTGAAAATTTAAGAAAAAGCGTAATTTAGAAGTTAAAATTTTTTATTAAAACAGGTTTTCACAACTAATGAAATATTTGGTATATAAAAACAAATATTGAAATTTCATTAAAAAACGTCAATTTAAGACACCTAAACCAATTAATAAATTCTCTTTTCTGCTTTTTGAAATTGCATTTCAATGAAACACATTATGTTTTTTTTCAAATGCTGAAAATACTGTTAAAAACTCAATTTTAAGAATTACCAAATAATTTCAAATGTTGAAATTTAGGAAAAATCGTACTTTTAAGAGTTCTAAATTTGTAATGTGAAAATTTAAGCAAAAGCGTAAATTTAGAAGTTAAAATTTTTTATTAAAAAAGGTTTTCACAACTAATGAAATATTTGGTATATAAAAACAAATATTGAAATTTCATTAAAAAACGTCAATTTAAGACACCTAAAATTTAGGAAAAATTGTACTTTTCCTGCTTTTTGAAATTAGCATTTCAATGAAACACATTATTTTTTCAAATGCTGAAAATACCGTTAAAAACTCAATTTTAAGATTTACCAAATAATTTCAAATGTTGAAATTTAGGAAAAATCGTACTTTTAAGAGTTCTAAATTTGTAATGTGAAAATTTAAGCAAAAGCGTAATTTAGAAGTTAAAATTTTTATAAAAACAGGTTTTCACAACTAATGAAATATTTGGTATATAAAAACAAATATTGAAATTTCATTAAAAAACGTCAATTTAAGACACCTAAAACTATTAATAAATTCTCTTTTCTGCTTTTTGAAATTGCATTTCAATGAAACACATTATTTTTTCAAATGCTGAAAATACCGTTAAAAAACTCAATTTTAATTTAAAAAATAATTTAACTTCTAAAATTTAGAGAAAAATCGTACTTTAAGGCGTTCTAAGATATGGAATGTGAAAATAACGCAAAACGTAATTTTAGAAGTTAAAATTTTATTAAACAGGTTTTCACAACTAATGAAATATTTGGTATATAAAAACAAATATTGAAATTTCATTAAAAAACGTCAATTTAAGACACCTAAAACAAATAATAAATTCTCTTTTTTGCTTTTTGAAATTGCATTTCAATGAAACACATTATTTTTTCAAATGCTGAAAATACCGTTAAAAACTCAATTTTAAGATTTACCAAATAATTTCAAAGTTGAAATTTAGGAAAAACGTACTTTTAAGAGTTCTAAATTTGTAATGTGAAAATTTAAGAAAAGCGTAATTTTAGAAGTTAAAATTTTTTATTAAAACAGGTTTTCACAACTAATGAAATATTTGGTATATAAAAACAAATATTGAAATTTCATTAAAAAACGTCAATTTAAGACACCTAAAACTATTAATAAATTCCTTTTCTGCTTTTTGAAATTGCATTTTCAATAAAAACAGGTTTTTTTTCACAATGCTGAAAAACCGTGTAAAAACTCAATGTTTAAGATGGACCAAATATTTCATATGTTGAAATTTAGGAAAAATCGTACTTTTAAGAGTTCTAAATTTGTAATGTGAAAATTTAAGAAAAACCGTAATTTTAGAAGTTAAATTTTTTTATTAAAACAGGTTTCAAAACTAATGAAATATTTGTATATAAAAACAAATATTGAAATTTCATTAAAAAACGTCAATTTAAGACATCTAAAACTATTAATAAATTCACTTTTCAGCTTTTTGAAATTGCATTTCAATGAAACACATTATTTTTTCAAATGCTGAAAATACCGTTAAAAACTCAATTTTAAGAATTACCAAATAATTTCAAATGTTGAAATTTAGGAAAAATCGTACTTTTAAGAGTTCTAGATTCCTAATGTGAAAATTTAAGAAAAAGCGTAATATTAGAATTTAAAATTTTTTATTAAAACAGGTTTTCACAACTAATGAAATATTTGGTATATAAAAACAAATATTGAAATTTCATTAAAAAACGTCAATTTAAGACACCTAAAACTATTAATAAATTCACTTTTCTGCTTTTTGAAATTGCATTTCAATGAAACACATTATTTTTTTCAAATGCTGAAAATACCGTTAAAAACTCAATTTTAAGATTTACCAAATAATTTCAAATGTTGAAATTTAGGAAAAATCCTACTTTTAAGAGTTCTAAATTTGTAATTAGTGAAAATTTAAGAAAAGCGTAATTTTAGAAGTTAAAATTTTTTTATTAAAACAGGTTTTCACAACTAATGAAATATTTGGTATATAAAAACAAATATTGAAATTTCATTAAAAAACGTCAATTTAAGACACCTAAAACAATTAATAAATTCTCTTTTCTGCTTTTTTAAATTGCATTTCAATGAAACACATTATTTTTTCAAATGCTGAAAATACCGTTAAAAACTCAATTTTAAGAATTACCAAATATTTCAAATGTTGAAATTTAGGAAAAATCGTACTTTTAAGAGTTCTAAATTTGTAATGTGAAAATTTAAGAAAAAGCGTAATTTTAGAAGTTAAAATTTTTTATTAAAACAGGTTTTCACAACTAATGAAATATTTGGTTATATAAAAACAAATAGTGAAATTTCATTAAAAAAACGTCAAGTAAGACACCTAAAACAAAATTAATAATTTCTCTGTTCTGTTTTTAATGGGTTTCAATGAAACACATTATTTTTTCAAATGCTGAAAATACCGTTAAAAACTCAATTTTAAGATTTAACAAATAATTTCAAATGTTGAAATTTAGGAAAAATCGTACTTTTAAGAGTTCTAAATTTGTAATGTGAAAATTTAAGAAAAAGCGTAATTTTAGAAGTTAAAATTTTTTATTAAAACAGGTTTTCACAACTAATGAAATATTTGGTATATAAAAACAAATATTGAAATTTCATTAAAAAACGTCAATTTAAGACACCTAAAACTATTATTGCATTTCAATGAAACACATTATTTTTTCAAATGCTGAAAATACCGTTAAAAACTCAATTTTAAGATTAACCAAATAATTTCAAATGTTGAAATTTAGGAAAAATCGTACTTTTAATATTTCTTTTAAATTTGTAATGTGAAAATTTTAAGAAAAAAGCGTAATTTTAGAAGTTAAATTTTTTTATTAAAACAGGTTTTCACAACTAATGAAATATTTGGTATATAAAAACAAATATTGAAATTTCATTAAAAAACGTCAATTTAAGACACCTAAAACAATTAATAAATTCTTTTTTCTGCTTTTTGAAATTGCATTTCAATGAAACACATTCTTTTTTCAAATGCTGAAAATACCGTTAAAAACTCAATTTTAAGATTTACCAAATAATTTCAAATGGTAAAAATTTAGGAAAAATCGTACTTTTAAAGAGTTCTAAATTTGTAATGTGAAAATTTAAGAAAAAGCGTAATTTTAGAAGTTAAAATTTTTTATTAAAACAGGTTTTCACAACTAATGAAATATTTGGTATATAAAAACAAATATTGAAATTTCATTAAAAAACGTCAATTTAAGACACCTAAAACAATTAATAAATTCACTTTTCTGCTTTTTGAAATTGCATTTCAATGAAACACATTATTTTTTCAAATGCTGAAAATACCGTTAAAAACTAAATTTTAAGATTTACCAAATAATTTCAAATGTTGAAATTTAGGAAAAATCGTACTTTTAAGAGTTCTAAATTTGTAATGTGAAAATTTAAGAAAAAGCGTAATTTTAGAAGTTTAAAATTTTTTATTAAAACAGGTTTTCACAACTAATGAAATATTTGGTATATAAAAACAAATATTGAAATTTCATTAAAAAAAGTTAATTTAAGACACCTAAAACTATTAATAAATTCACTTTTCAGCTTTTTGAAATTGCATTTCAATGAAACACATTATTTTTTCAAATGCTGAAAATACCTTTAAAAACTCAATTTTAAGATTTACCAAATAATTTCAAATGTTGAAATTTAGGAAAAATCGTACTTTTAAGAGTTCTAAATTTGTAATTTGAAAATTTAAGAAAAAGCGTAATTTTAGAAGTTAAATTTTTTTATTAAAACAGGTTTTCACAACTAATGAAATATTTGGTATATAAAAACAAATATTGAAATTTCATTAAAAAACGTCAATTTAAGACACCTAAAACTATTAATAAATTCTCTTTTCTGCTTTTTGAAATTGCATTTCAATGAAACACATTATTTTTTCAAATGCTGAAAATACCGTTAAAAACTCAATTTTAAGATTAACCAAATAATTTCAAATGTTGAAATTTAGGAAAAATCGTACTTTTAAGAGTTCTAAATTTGTAATGTGAAAATTTAAGAAAAAGCGTAATTTTAGAAGTTAAATTTTTTTATTAAAAAAAGGTTTTCAAAACTAATGAAATATTTGGTATATAAAAACAAATATTGAAATTTCATTAAAAAACGTCAATTTAAGACATCTAAAACTATTAATAAATTCACTTTTCAGCTTTTTGAAAATTGCATTTCAATGAAACACATTATTTTTTCAAATGCTGAAAATACCGTTAAAAAACTCAATTTTAAGATTTACCAAATAATTTCAAATGTTGAAATTTAGAAAAAATCGTACTTTTAAGAGTTCTAAATTCGTAATGTGAAAATTTAAGAAAAAGCGTAATTTTAGAAGTTAAAATTTTTTATTAAAACAGGTTTTCACAACTAATGAAATATTTGGTATATAAAAACAAATATTTAAATTTCATTAAAAAACGTCAATTTAAGACACCAAAAACTATTAATAAATTCACTTTTCTGCTTTTTGAAATTGCATTTCAATGAAACACATTATTTTTTCAAATGCTGAAAATACCGTTAAAAACTCAATTTTAAGATTTACCAAATAATTTCAAATGTTGAAATTTAGGAAAAATCGTACTTTTAAGAGTTCTAAATTTGTAATGTGAAAATTTAAGAAAAAGCGTAATTTTAGAAGTTAAATTTTATTAAAACAGGTTTTTAAAACTAATGAAATATTTGGTATATAAAAACAAATATTGAAATTTCATTAAAAAACGTCAATTTAAGACATCTAAAACTATTAATAAATTCACTTTTCAGCTTTTTGAAATTGCATTTCAATGAAACACATAATTTTTTCAAATGCTGAAAATACCGTTAAAAACTCAATTTTAAGATTTACCAAATAATTTCAAATGTTGAAATTTAGGAAAAATTTCATTAAAAATTTGAGAAATTTATTAAAACAGATTAGAAATTAAATTTAAATTTATGTATTAAATTTAAGAATATTGAAATATTTGTATATAAAAACAAATATTGAATTTCATTTAAAAAACGTCAATTAAGATATATAACGCTAGAGTAAATTCACTTTCAGCTTTTGAAATTGCATTTCAATGAAACACATTATTTTCCAAATGCTGAAAATACGTTAAAAAACTCAATTTTAAGATTTACCAAATAATTTCAAATGTTGAAATTTAGGAAAAATCGTACTTTTAAGAGTTCTAAATTTGTAATGTGAAAATTTAAGAAAAAGCGTGATTTTAGAAGTTAAATTTTTTTATTAAAACAGGTTTTCACAACTAATGAAATATTTGGTATATAAAAACAAATATTGAAATTTCATTAAAAAACGTCAATTTAAGACACCTAAAACAATTAATAAATTCTCTTTTCTGCTTTTTTAAATTGCATTTCAATGAAACACATTATTTTTTTCAAATGCTGAAAATACTGTTAAAAACTCAATTTTAAGAATTACTAAATAATTTCAAATGTTGAAATTTAGGAAAAATCGTACTTTTAAGAGTTCTAAATTTGTAATGTGAAAGTTTAAGCAAAAGCGTAATTTAGAAGTTAAAATTTTTTATTAAAACAGGTTTTCACAACTAATGAAATATTTGGTATATAAAAACAAATATTGAAATTTCATTAAAAAACGTCAATTTAAGACACCTAAAACAATTAATAAATTCTCTTTTCTGCTTTTTGAAATTGCATTTCAATGAAACACATTATTTTTTCAAATGCTGAAAATACCGTTAAAAACTCAATTTTAAGATTTAACAAATAATTTCAAATGTTGAAATTTAGGAAAAATCGTACTTTTAAGAGTTTTAAATTTGTAACGTGAAAATTTAGGAAAAAGCGTAATTTTAGAAGTTAAAATTTTTTATTAAAACAGGTTTTCACAACTAATGAAATATTTGTTATATAAAAACAAATATTGAAATTTCATGTTTTAAATTTGCAATTGAAATATTTAGAAAACTATTAATAAATTCCACTTTTCTGCTTTTGAAATAGCATTTCAATGAAAACCACATTATTTTTTCAAATGCTGAAAATACCGTTAAAAACTCAATTTTAAGATTACCAAATAATTTCAAATGTTGAAATTTAGGAAAAATCGTACTTTTAAGAGTTCTAAATTTGTAATGTGAAAATTTAAGCAAAAGCGTAATTTTAGAAGTTAAAATTTTTTATTAAATCAGGTTTTCACAACTAATGAAATATTTGGTATATAAAAACAAATATTGAAATTTCATTAAAAAAACCTCAATTTTAAGATTTACCAAATAATTTATAAATTCTCTTTTCTGCTTTTTGAAATTGCATTTCAATGAAACACATTATTTTTTCAAATGCTGAAAATACCGTTAAAAACTCAATTTTAAGATTTACCAAATAATTTCAAATGTTGAAATTTAGGAAAAAGTCGCCCCCCATACGTTTAGAGTTCTAAATTTGTAATGTGAAAATTTAAGCAAAAACGTAATTTTAGAAGTTAAAATTTTTTATTAAAACAGGTTTTCACAACTAATGAAATATTTGGTATATAAAAACAAATATTGAAATTTCATTAAAAAACGTCAATTTAAGACACCTAAAACTATTAATAAATTCACTTTTCTGCTTTTTGAAATTGCATTTCAATGAAACACATTATTTTTTCAAATGCTGAAAATACCGTTAAAAACTCAATTTTAAGATTAACTAAATAATTTCAAATGTTGAAATTTAGGAAAAATCGTACTTTTAAGAGTTCTAAATTTGTAATGTGAAAATTTAAGAAAAAGCGTAATTTTAGAAGTTAAAATTTTTTATTAAAACAGGTTTTCACAACTAATGAAATATTTGGTTAATAAAAACAAATATTGAAATTTCATTAAAAAACGTCAATTTAAGACACCTAAAACTATTAATAAATTCTCTTTTCTGCTTTTTGAAATTGCATTTCAATGAAACACATTATTTTTTCAAAATGCTGAAAATACCGTTAAAAACTCAATTTTAAGATTTACCAAATAATTTCATATGTTGAAATTTAGGAAAAATCGTACTTTTAAGAGTTCTAAATTTGTAATGTGAAAATTTAAGAAAAAGCGTAATTTTAGAAGTTAAAATTTTTTATTAAAACAGGTTTTCACAACTAATGAAATATTTGGTATATAAAAACAAATATGAAATTTGATTAAAAAATCAATTTAAGACATCTAAAACTATTAATAAATTCACTTTTCAGCTTTTTGAAATTGCATTTCAATGAAACACATTATTTTTTCAAATGCTGAAAATACCGTTAAAAACTCAATTTTAAGATTTACCAAAGCAGAAAAGAGAATTTATTAATTGTTTTAAGAGTTCTATATTTGTAATGTGAAAATTTAAGAAAAAGCGTAATTTTAGAAGTTAAATTTTTTTATTAAAACAGGTTTTCACAACTAATGAAATATTTGGTATATATAAAATAAAATAATGAAATTTCATTAAAAAACGTCAATTTAAGGGACACGTAAAACCAATTAATAAATTCTCTTTTTGCTTTTTGAAATTGCATTTCAATGAAACACATATTTTTCAAATGCTGAAAATACCTTAAAAAGCTCCACAATTTTAGATTTACAAATAATTTCAAGTTGAAATTAGAAAAATCGAAACTTTAAGAGTTCTAAATTGTAATGTGAAAATTTAAGAAAAAGCGTAATTTTAGAAGTTAAAATTTTTTATTAAAACAGGTTTTCACAACTAATGAAATATTTGGTATATAAAAACAAATATTGAAATTTCATTAAAAAAGTCAACTTAAGACACCCTAAAACTGATTAAATAAATTCGGCTTTTCTGTTTTTGAAATTTGCCATTTCAATGAAACACATATTTTTGCAAATGCTGAAAATACCGTTAAAGAAACTCAATTTTTAAGAATTACCAAATATTTTCAAATTGTTGAAATTAGGAAAAATCGTACTTTAAGAGTTCTAGATTCCTAATGTGAAAATTTAAGAAACAGCGTAATTTTTTTTCATTTAAAAATTTTTATTTAAAACAGGTTTTCACAACTAATGAAATATTTGGTATATAAAAACAAATATTGAAATTTCTTAAAAAACGTCAATTTAAGACACCTAAAACTTTTAATAAATTTCACTTTTCAGCTTTTTTGAAATTGCATTTCAATGAAAACACATTATTTTTTCTTGAAAATACCGTTAAAACTCAATTTTAAGATTAGCCAAAAAAATTTTCCAAATAATTTCAAATGTTGAAATTTAGGAAAAATCGTACTTTTAAGAGTTCTAAATTCGAAATGTGAAAATTTAAGAAAAAGCGTAATTTTAGAAGTTAAAATTTTTTATTAAAACAGGTTTTCACAACTAATGAAATATTTGGTTATATAAAAACAAATATTTGAAATTTCATGAAAAAACGTCAATTTAAAGACACCTAAAACAATTAAATAAATTCTCTTTTCTGCCTTTTGAAATTGCATTTCAATGAAACACATTATTTTTTTCAAATGCTGAAAATACCGTTAAAAACTCAATTTTAAGAATTACCAAATAATTTCAAATGTTGAAATTTAGGAAAAATCGTACTTTTAAGAGTTCTAAATTTGTAATGTGAAAATTTAAGAAAAAGCGTAATTTTAGAAGTTAAATTTTTTATTAAAACAGGTTTTCACAACTAATGAAATATTTGGTATATAAAAACAAATATTGAAATTTCATTAAAAAACGTCAATTTAAGACACCTAAAACAATTAATAAATTCTCTTTTCTGCTTTTTGAAATTGCATTTCAATGAAACACATTATTTTTTCAAATGCTGAAAATACCGTTAAAAACTCAATTTTAAGATTTAAAAAAATAATTTCAAATGTTGAAATTTAGGAAAAATCGTACATTTAAAGGTGTTCTAAAATTGTAATGTGAAAATTAAGAAAAAGCGTAATTTTAGAAGTTAAAATTTTTTATTAAAACAGGTTTTCACAACTAATGAAATATTTGGTATATAAAAACAAATATTGAAATTTCATTAAAAAACGTCAATTTAAGACACCTAAAACTATTAATAAATTCTCTTTTCTGCTTTTTGAAATTGCATTTCAATGAAACACATTATTTTTTCAAATGCTGAAAATACCTTTAAAAACTCAATTTTAAGAATTACCAAATAATTTCAAATGTTGAAATTTAGGAAAAATCGTACTTTTAAGAGTTCTAAATTTGTAATGTGAAAATTTAAGAAAAAGCGTAATTTTAGAAGTTAAATTTTTTTATTAAAACAGGTTTTCACAACTAATGAAATATTTGGTATATAAAAACAAATATTGAAATTTCATTAAAAAACGTCAATTTAAGACACCTAAAACAATTAATAAATTCTCTTTTCTGCTTTTTCAAATTGCATTTCAATGAAACACATTCTTTTTTTCAAATGCTGAAAATAGCGTTAAAAACTCAATTTTAAGAATTGACCAAATAATTTATATGTTGAAATTTAGGATAAATCGTACTTTTAAGAGTTCTAAATTTGTAATGTGAAAATTTAAGAAAAAGCGTAATTTTAGAAGTTAAAATTTTTTATTAAAACAGGTTTTCACAACTAATGAAATATGTAATATAAAAAACCAAATATTGAAAATATTCCGTTAAAAAACGGTCAATTTAAGATACCTAAAACAATTAATAAATTCACTTTTCTCCTTTTTGAAATTGCATTTCAATGAAACACATTATTTTTTCAAATGCTGAAAATACCGTTAAAAACTCAATTTTAAGATTTACCAAATAATTTCAAATGTTGAAATTTAGGAAAAATCGTACTTTTAAGAGTTCTAAATTTGTAATGTGAAAATTTAAGAAAAAGCGTAATTTTAGAAGTTATAATTTTTTATTAAAACAGGTCTTCACAACTAATGAAATATTTGGTATATAAAAACAAATATTGAAATTTCATTAAAAAACGTCAATTTAAGACACCTAAAACTATTAATAAATTCACTTTTCTGCTTTTTGAAATTTCAATGAAATGCAATTTCAAAAAGCAGAAAAGTGAATTTATTAATTATTTTTTCAAATGCTGAAAATACCGTTAAAAATTCAATTTTAAGAATTACCAAATAATTTCAAATGTTGAAATTTAGGAAAAATCGTACTTTTAAGAGTTCTAAATTTGTAATGTGAAAATTTAAGAAAAAGCGTAATTTTAGAAGTTAAAATTTTTTATTAAAACAGGTTTTCACAACTAATGAAAAATTTGGTATATAAAAACAAATATTGAAATTTCATTAAAAAACGTCAATTTAAGACACCTAAAACTATTAATAAATTCTCTTTTCTGCTTTTTGAAATTGCATTTCAATGAAACACATTATTTTTTCAAATGCTGAAAATACCGTTAAAAACTCAATTTTAAGAATTACCAAATAATTTCAAATGTTGAAATTTAGGAAAAATCGTAATTTAAGAGTTCTTAATTTGTAATGTGAAAATTTAAGAAAAGCGTAATTTTAGAAGTTAAAATTTTTTATTAAAACAGGTTTTCACAACTAATGAAATATTTGGTATATAAAAACAAATATTGAAATTTCATTAAAAAACGTCAATTCAAGACACCTAAAACTATTAATAAATTCGCTTTTCTGCTTTTTGAAATTGCATTTCAATGAAACACATTATTTTTTCAAATGCTGAAAATACCGTTAAAAACTCAATTTAAAGAATAATTTCAAATGTTGAAATTTAGGAAAAATCGTACTTTTAAGAGTTCTAAATTTGTAATGTGAAAATTTAAGAAAAAGCGTAATTTTAGAAGTTAAAATTTTTTTATTAAAACAGGTTTTCACAACTAATGAAATATTTGGTATATAAAAACAAATATTGAAATTTCATTAAAAAACGTCAATTTAAGACACCTAAAACTATTATTAAATTCTTTTCTGCTTTTTGAAATTGCATTTCAATGAAACACATTATTTTTTCAAATGCTGAAAATACCGGTAAAAACTCAATTTTAAGATTTACCAAATAATTTCAAATGTTGAAATTTAGGAAAAATCGTACTTTTAAGAGTTCTAAATTGTAATGAATGAAAATTTTAAAAGCAAATGCGTAATTTTAGAAGTTAAAATTTTTTATTAAAACAGGTTTTCACAACTAATGAAATATTTGGTATATAAAAACAAATATTGAAATTTCATTACAAAACGTCAATTTAAGACACCTAAAACTATTAATAAATTCACTTTTCAGCTTTTTGAAATTGCATTTCAATGAACACATTATTTTTTCAAATGCTGAATATACTGTTAAAAACTCAATTTTAAGAATACCAAATTCAAATGTTGAAATTTTAGGAAAAAATCGTTTTTTTAAAAATTTAAAGTTGTAATGTTAAATAAAGAAAAAGCGAATTTAAAAGTTAAAATTTTTTTTAAAACAGGTTATCAAACTAATGAAATATTTGGTATATAAAAACAAATATTAAAATTTCATTAAAATTTCATTAAAATTTCATTAAAATTTCATTAAAATTTCATTTTATTGCTTTTTGAAATTGTTTTAAAAGAAAACACATTATTTTTCAAATGCTGAAATACCGTTAAAAACTCAATTTAAGATTTACCAAATAATTTCAAATGTTGAAATTTAGGAAAAGTCGTACTTTTAAGAGTTCTAAATTTGTAATGTGAAAATTTAAGAAAAAGCGTAATTTTAGAAGTTAAATTTTTTTATTAAAACAGGTTTTCACAACTAATGAAATATTTGGTATATAAAAACAAATATTGAAATTTCATTAAAAAACGTCAATTTAAGACACCTAAAACTATTAATAAATTCACTTTTCAGCTTTTTGAAATTGCATTTCAATGAAACACATTATTTTTTCAAATGCTGAAAATACCGTTAAAAAAACTCTCAATTGAGATATTAGAAAATGCATTTCAATGTTGAAATTTTAGAAAAATCTACTTTAAGAGTTCTAGAATTTGAATGTGGAAAATATAAGAAAAAAGCCGTAATTTTAGAAGTTAAATTTTTTTATTAAAACAGGTTTTCACAACTAATGAAATATTTAGTATATAAAAACAAATATTCAAATTTCATTACAAAACGTCAATTTAAGACACCTAAAATATTAATAAATTCACTTTTCAGCTTTTTGAAATTGCATTTCAATGAAACACATTATTTTTTTCAAATGATGAAAATACCGTTAAAAACTCAATTTTAAGATTTACAAAATAATTTCAAATGTTGAAATTTAGGAAAAATCGTACTTTTAAGAGTTCTAAATTTGTAATGTGAAAATTTAAGAAAAAGCGTAATTTTAGAAGTTAAAATTTTTTATTAAAACAGGTTATCAAAACTAATGAAATATTTGGTATATAAAAACAAATATTGAAATTTCATTAAAAAACGTCAATTTAAGACACCTAAAACTATTAATAAATTCGCCTTTTCTGCTTTTTGAAATTGCATTTCAATGAAACACATTATTTTTTCAAATGCTGAAAATGGACTTTAATAAACTAATTTTTAAAATACCCGCAAGTACAAGAATTGACGTGACTTGAAATTTAGGAAAAATCTTACTTTTAAGAGTTCTAAATTTGTAATGTGAAAATTTAAGAAAAAGCGTAATTTTAGAAGTTAAATTTTTTTATTAAAACAGGTTTTCACAACTAATGAAATATTTGCTATATAAAAACAAATATTGAAATTCATTAAAAAACGTCAAACGTATCGCTCAAAGCGATTAATAAAAACTTGTTTCAGCTTTCTGAGTTTGCTTTTCTACAAAACAACACATTATTTTTTCAAAAAATTAAAAACAACATCAAAAAAAATTAATTTTAAAAATTAACAAAGAATTTAAAAATGTTAAAATTAGGAAAAATTTTCTTTTAAGAGTTCTAAATTTGTAATGTGAAAATTTAAGAAAAACCGTAATTTTAGAAGTTAAAATTTTTTATTAAAACAGGTTTTCACAACTAATGAAATATTTGGTATATAAAAACAAATATTGAAAATTTCATTAAAAAACGTCAATTTAAGACACCTAAAACTATTAATAAATTCACTTTTCTGCTTTTTGAAATGCATTTCAAGAAACACATATTTTTTCAAATGCTGAAAATACCGTTAAAAACTCAATTTTAAGATTTACCAAATAATTTCAAATGTTGAAATTTAGGAAAAATCGTACTTTTAAGAGTTCTAAATTTGTAATGTGAAAATTTAAGAAAAAGCGTAATTAAATTTTCAAATGTTGAATAAAACAGTTTCACAACTAATGAAATATTTGGTATATAAAAACAAATATTGAAATTTCATTAAAAAACGTCAATTTAAGACACCTAAAACTATTAATAAATTCGCTTTTCTGCTTTTTGAAATAGCATTTCAATGAAACACATTCTTTTTTTCAAATGCTGAAAATACCGTTAAAAACTCAATTTTAAGATTACAAATAATTTCAAATGTTGAAATTTAGGAAAAATCGTACTTTTAAGAGTTCTAAATTTGTAATGTGAAAATTTAAGAAAAAGCGTAATTTTAGAAGTTAAATTTTTTTATTAAAACAGGTTTTCCACAACTAATGAAATATTTGTTATTAAAAACAACAATATTGAAATTTCATTTAAAAAAACGTCAATTTAAAAACACCTAAAACTATTAAGAAATTCTCTTTCTGCTTTTTGAAATTGCATTTCAATGCAACACGTTATTTAGTTCAAATGCTGAAAAACCGTTATAAAAGACTCAATTTTAAGATTTAACAAATAATTTCAAATGTTGAAATTAGGAAAAATCGTACTTTTAAGAGTTCTAAATTTGTAATGTTAAAATTTAAGAAAAAGCGTAATTTTAGAAGTTAAAATTTTTTATTAAAACAGGTTTTCACAACTAAGGAAATATTTGGTATATAAAAACAAATATTGAAATTTCATTAAAAAACGTCAATTTAAGACACCTAAAACTATTAATAAATTCGCTTTTTTCTGCCTTTTGAAATTGCCATTTTCAATGCCAACACCATTATATTTTCAAATGCTGAAAATACCGTTAAAAACTCAATTTTAAAATTACCAAATAATTTCAAATGTTGAAATTTAGGAAAAATCGTACTTTTAAGAGTTCTAAATTTGTAATGTGAAAATTTAAGCAAAAGCGTAATTTTAGAAGTAAAATTTTTTATTAAAAAAGCGTAATAAAAAATGAAATATTTGGTACATAAAAACAAATATTGATCATTAAAAAAACGTCAATTTAAGACACCTAAAACTATAATAAATTCTCTTTCTTCTTTTTTAAAATGAATTTTAATGAAAAACATTATTTTTTAAATGCTGAAAAAAACCGTTAAAAACTCAATTTTAAGAATTACCAAATAATTTCAAATGTTGAAATTTAGGAAAAATCGTACTTTTAAGAGTTCTAAATTTGTAATGTGAAAATTTAAGCAAAAGCGTAATTTTAGAAGTTAAATTTTTTTATTAAAACAGGTTTTCACAACTAATGAAATATTTGGTATATAAAAACAAATATTGAAATTTCATTAAAAAACGTCAATTTAAGACACCTAAAACTATTAATAAATTCACTTTTTTGCTTTTTGAAATTGCATTTTAAAGAAACACATTATTTTTTCAAATGCTGAAAATACCGTTAAAAACTCAATTTTAAGATTTACCAAATAATTTCAAATGTTGAAATTTAGGAAAAATCGTACTTTTAAGAGTTCTAAATTTGTAATGTGAAAATTTAAGAAAAAGCGTAATTTTAGAAGTTAAAATTTTTTATTAAAACAGGTTTTCACAACTAATGAAATATTTGGTATATAAAAACAAATATTGAAATTTCATTACAAAACGTCAATTTAAGACACCTAAAACTATTAATAAATTCACTTTTCAGCTTTTTGAAATTGCATTTCAATGAAACACATTATTTTTTCAAATGCTGAAAATACCGTTAAAAACTCAATTTTAAGATTTACAAAATAATTTCAAATGTTGAAATTAATAAATTCTTTTTTCAAATGTTGAAATTTTGAAAATAAGAAAAAACGTATATACAAGTAAAATCTTTTATGAAAACAGTAGTAGCACAACTAAAGAAATATTTGTATAAAAAAACAAATATTAAATTTCATTATCAAAAAACGTCAATTTAAGACACGTTAAAACTATTAATAATCATTTTCTGTTTTTTAAAATGAATTTCAAAGATACATTTTTTGTTGCAAATAATGAAAAATACCGTGTAAAACTAACGGCTAGATTAAAAATCAGTCAAAATGTGTGAAATTTAGGGGAAAAATCGTACTTTAAGAGTTCTAAATTTGTAATGTGAAAATTTAAGAAAAAGCGTAATTTTAGAAGTTAAATTTTTTTATTAAAACAGGTTTTCACAACTAATGAAATATTTGGTATATAAAAACAAATATTGAAATTTCATTAAAAAAAGTCAATTTAAGACACCTAAAACTATTAATAAATTCTCCTTTTTGCTTTTGAAATTGCATGTCAATGAAAAAACACATTATTTTTTCAAATGCTGAAAATTCCGTTAAAAACTCAATGTTATAAAAAGGTAATGGTATAAAAACAAATATTGAAATTTCATTAAAAAACGTCTCTAAATTTGTAATGTGAAAATTTAAGAAAAAGCGTAATTTTAGAAGTTAAAATTTTTTATTAAAACAGGTTTTCACAACTAATGAAATATTTGGTATATAAAAACAAATATTAAATTTCATTAAAAAACGTCAATTTAAGACACCTAAAACAATTAATAAATTCTCTTTTCTGCTTTTTGAAAATGGCATTTCAATGAAACACATTATTTTTTCAAATGCTGAAAATACCGTTAAAAACTCAATTTTAAGATTTACCAAATAATTTCAAATGTTGAAATTTAGGAAAAATCGTACTTTTAAGAGTTCTAAATTGTAATATGTAAATACTAAGAAAAAAGCGTAATTTTCTAGAAATTACCGCTTTTAATAAAACAGGTTTTCACAACTAATGAAATATTTGGTATATAAAAACAAATATTGAAATTTCATTAAAAAACGTCAATTTAAGACACCTAAAACAATTAATAAATTCGCTTTTCTGCTTTTTGAAATTGCATTTCAATGAAACACATTATTTTTTCAAATGCTGAAAATTCCGTTAAAAACTCAATTTTAAGAATTACCAAATAATTTCAAATGTTGAAATTTAGGAAAAATCGTACTTTTAAGAGTTCTAAATTTGTAATGTGAAAATTTAAGAAAAAGCGTAATTTTAGAAGTAAAATTTTTATTAAAACAGGTTTTCACAACTAATGAAATATTTGGTATATAAAAACAAATATTGAAATTTCATTAAAAAACGTCAATTTAAGACACCTAAAACAATTAATAAATTCTCTTTTCTGCTTTTTGAAATTGCATTTCAATGAAACACATTATTTTTTCAAATGCTGAAAATACCCTTAAAAACTCAATTTTAAGATTTACCAAATAATTTCAAATGTTGAAATTTAGGAAAAATCGTACTTTTAAGAGTTCTAAATTTGTAATGTGAAAATTTAAGCAAAAGCGTAATTTTAGAAGCTAAAATTTTTTATTAAAACAGGTTTTCACAACTAATGAAATATAATGTAACACATTATTTTTTCTAAAATATTTATATATATAAATAGATTTAAAAAATAAATTTATAAATATAGAAATTAGAAATAAAATTGTTTAAGACTAATTGGCAACTCCCTTAGCTTCAAAATGAGCCAATCAGCGATCAGCTCTGAAGAGGTGGGAAAATTTAGGAAGCCTAAAAGGCTATCACTGTCTTCTACGATTTCTTTCGGTGCAATTTTATGTGTAACTCGCTTGCTATTTTGCGGCCTATTGTACATTTTCGTTTCAGGTAAGTACTTGATATTTTGTTAGTATATCAATTAATTATTGTACTTTATTATATTGATGTTAAAAATTAGCTAAATTTAAAATGGAAGCATGAAATTTGCATGTAAAATTTTATAGATCCTTTTTGGGATATCTGACTGTTATAACAGCAACCATGCTCATCCCGTTTGGGATTTTTCAACCATTTACAATAAAAATAAAACTTATTATGATTGCGGAAAAAAGTTATTATATCGACTTCTTATTCTTCAGATGAACACAAAAACGTTTTTTGGAAGAAGCTGTGGAGGTGATAATGCAAGAAGACAAAAGTGGATAGCACCGCTAACTGTTGAAGAAAGTGATTTAGAGTGTGACGTGGACTACGACGATGACGATATTGATCCTGATTTCATAGCATTCATTGAAGATGAAGAAGAGCCTTCTTTTTCAAGGAGTACTAAACGTAAGTTTAATTTAATCAGTTAAGCCTGATTAAAAATTACCATATACTTAAAAAAAATTAAAGTCCTACCCTAACCATTTAAATGGCATTTAAATTGCCCTTCCCGTAGTATTTAAATCTCCATTTAAATTAGCACTCACGTGGGTATATATATATATATATATATATAATATATATATATATATATATATATATATATATATTATATATATATATATATATATATATATATATATATATATATATATATAATATATATTTATAAATATAGGGTTATATATATATATTATTATATATATATATTATATATATATTATATATATATATATATATATATATATATTTATTTATTATTTATTAGTCACCCAAATTTATTAAAGGGGCCTGTGGCTTTATTCCAAAAAAAGCCAGTTTGCTGACGTAGAATCTGCTCTCATATAATTATTTATTCTTACCGGTGTATATTATATATATATATATATATATATATATATATATTATATATATATATATATAGTATATATATATATAATATATATATATATATATGATATATATATAATATATATATTATATATATATTAGTCAAATATATTTATAAGCCTTTGACTTTATTAAAGCCAGATTTGCTGCATAGATCTGCTCTTTCATTATAATATTTATTCTTACTTATATATATATATAATATATATATATATATATATATATATATATATATAATATCAGTATATATATATATAATATATATATAATATATAATATATATATATATATATATATATAATATATAAATATATATATAATGAATGGGTTGATAAAGCATTTATTGGAGGATGAGTTTTAATTTTCATAATGCCTCCTAATCCAACTTTATCCTTTCTTTCAGTTCAGAGTACAGCTGTATCACCACAGGACCTACTTGAGGACTCTGGTGAGGAGAGCAGTGATGAAAACCTTCCCCCAAATAAGAAACCAAGATTGCTTTGGGAGAAAAAGGACATCACTAGTACAGCACACTCTAAGTATGAACACCCGAAGCCCAGTTGCGTCATGGTTCCCTTTGAATACTTCAACTCATTATTCACAATGGATCTGATAGATGAAATTGTATACCAGTCTAATTTGTACGCCCGCCAGCAGGATGTAAACTCACAATTTAGAATCGACAAACATGACTTTATTTTGTTCTTAGGTGTTTTCCTATATATGGGCATATCTAGACTTCCCAGTGTAGATGACTATTGGGCTACTTCCACTAGAGTTCCTCAGGTTGCCTACTAAACCAGACAAATGGGGTTTCAAACTCTTCTGTCGTGCTTCAGTTGATGGCTTCATTCACGATATGATAATGTACCAAGGGGAAAATACTTTTGTTGCACATCCTGTCTCACTTTCTTCAGAGGTGGAGAAACTAAAGGTATCTGCTAAGTTAGTTGTCACTTTGGTTAAGACATTGAAAAATCCTAAGAAAACTACCATCTATGCTGACAACTTTTTCACTAGCTTGACCCTAGCTGAATATCTGAGGGATAATTATGGATGCAGGTATGTCGGCACAGCAAGGGAGAACAGGATCGGAAACCCTAATCTTAGGCTGTCAAAGGAGATGGAGAAAAAAAATACCCAGAGGAGATTTAGACTATTGTTCGAAGGATGGAATTCTCGCACTAAAATGGAAAGACAATAAAATTGTGACTGTCCTGTCGACAGACGCTGGCATTGAACCAATGGGAACAGTATTGAGATGGAACAAGGAAACGAGGACCAAGATGGAAATCGCTGCCCCTCATGTGATTAAATTGTACAATGGTCATATGGGAGGTATAGATAAAAGTGACATGTTAACACATCTGTATAAATCACCAATGAGGACTCGTTGGTATTATATGAAGCTTTTTGGGTATGCTGTGGACCTCTGCATTTGCAATGCTTGGATTCTCTACAAGAGAGACTGTAAAGCACTAGGAGAGAAGGTAATTAGCCTAAAAGAATTCAGATTAGATGTTTCTAAAAGCTGCATTTCCTTCAAGACCAATGTTTCGAGGGTAAAAAGGCAAACCCTTCAGTGTGCAGAAGTTCCAATGCCCAAGAGAGGTC
>JABUQX010116500.1:0-5000 GCA_015478945.1 Trachelipus rathkii | reverse complement strand
GGAATGATTTGGACTTTAGTTTCAAATGATAATGGATGTTTATTGAATAAATATATTAATCAGAAGTACAAAGTTAAATTTGATACAAAAAGGACTTTGGTTATGTGGTAAAAGATTTTGAAGCATACGTGATAAAAAAAATCAAAGAAAGGAAAATAAAATTTTATCTGAAAAGATAAAATCGATAATGAAGAAGAAAATGGATATATCAAATTTTGTTGCTCAAATAGACTTTTACAGATAAATTTCTGTGAAAGAGGTTCCCCTGCCAGTGAAAAGAAAAGGAAATTGAGGTATGCAATTTATGCAGGAGGATTTGAATATGTGGGTTCTAGTCCAGGGTAAATGGAAGAGGTTGATTTTGGTTCGGGTATAGGTGCACGTTGGACCACGGTATATTGAACACTAGGGGCTGCAGAAGGAGCTGCAGGGGGTACTGGAGTAGGGCGAAGTTTAAAATAAACCAAACAGATTCCTAAGATGCTTAGTATGGTCGCAAAAATGGAAAATCCGGATATAGAAAAAGAATGGATATTTATGTTTTTTCACTGAGTTTTGTAAGTTTGATTGCATTGGTTTTGTCAGGGAGACTCATCCCAAATGGGCGATTGATAATGCGTTTCAATTTTTAATTTGGAAGCTCAGAGACAGTAACATCTTGGGAAAAATTTTGACGATCAAGTGGGTATTCCGGAAGTTGCGAATCTTTGTTAATCCAACTTGTTTGCACGGAAGAATGGGAAGGGAACCTGAAGGTGTATTTGTCTGAAACAAATGTGCATCCTTGTGGGAGAAGGAAAATGTTACTAGTAATTAATCTGGGTTGACTTTTGGGACAGGAGATTGAAGCTACGACCTTGGAAGGAAAGGAAAGTAAGGTTTGATTTCCGGCTTCTAGAGTATAGGGTGTTTTGTAAGGATAAGGATTATACCTGCAACGAATGGTGTTGTTTATTGCAAAATTTGGGAATAGAGTACAGGCGTTATAGATTTCCCTTGGTAACTGGATTGAGGAGAAACCAAAAGTAAGGAAAAGTTAAAATTTGTTTATGTCATAGGGAGTCTCTTAGAAAAGAAATTTAGTTGAGAGGATGTGGGGATTATCTACGTGACTAAAAAAACCAGAAAAGAGGAAAAAAATTTTTAGGAAATTTCGTGAGAGTGTGGTATTATAGGATCAAAAATGTAGAGTAGTACGAATAAGAAGTTAGTTTGAGATCATTAGAGAGTTTCGTTTGAGAAGGAATTTAATGCATAATGAGAGACTAGATGCTAACAATTTATCTGTGTACAGAGCTTACTGTAAGTGTTCAAGTTTTAGATGTAAGCAATAGCATTAATAATGTGTGCATTTTTAATTCTTGATATATTTGGTTACCATGGGAAGCAAAGGAAAAGAATATGGTTTAATACATTAAATTTCATAAATAAATAGATTTTTGATTTTACTAGAAATAAAATAAAAAAAAAATATATGGGGAAGCAAAATTATATTTGTTCTATTTAAAAATTTTCTTGTGTTTAGCTTTGCTATTTCTTGGATTAATTCTATAGAAAAGTTGGATAAATTTATATATTCTGTTAACACTTTTAAATTTTCTTTTATATCTGTTAAAGTATTAGTATTTTGATATTTTGTTTTCTAATTTCAGGGAGAAGATTGTTAATATCAAGGTAAAGAAGATCCAATTTCTCAAACATTTTGTGTGTGAAGATAGGGGAGAAGAAAAGTTTCATGAGAAAAGGGTTGTATATTGGATTAATAAGGAAATAAAATTTGAAATTTTAGTGATCTTACCATTAATTTGTTAAAAACTTTTCTTTTTAATATTCTTTAATGAAAATGTGTTTAGTTTCATAATTTTACATGTTAGAAATGTTTTTCTAATATGTTTTGTTATTTATACATTGATGTAAATAAATGTAAAATAGTCGGCCCGTGGAACTTTTAAAATTAAATAGCACTTATGATTTAGGAGGTCTTGGGGGCCGGTAAACCTCTGCCCTGAGGGATGTTTTGTGGTGGAGGAAGTAAGTATTCTCTGTTCTCTCTTAATACAGTACCCTGTTGTCTGTTCCTTAAAGCCATGGGATGTGGAATGTTGGTGTTTCTCATTGGGAAATTAGGAACGAACATGTGGTCACGAGATCTATCATCAGGAGAAGAGGGAGGTGAAGTAGATCTAGCTGAAGTGATAGGAAGTGGAGGAGGGGAGTCGTGAGTGGAAGGAATTTGAAGATCTGACGGAGGAAGCAAAGGACCTTGAGGGATAGGCGGAGGTGGTGGTAAAGGTTTTGGAATTGGGATAGGATATGCAACTTTGAAATGAAGTTTAGGGGGCACATCAGGTGGGGGAGGAGATCGAGAACCTGATGCTGGAAGTTGAGACGGGGAAAGAGAATCGTCGAAAGATAGAGGCGGAGGTGTGGTAGAGGGAAAACCTTTAAAATTAACTCTAGGAGGAGGGGAAGGGGAGAAAAGGAAATTGGGATTTGGAGGTGGCAAATGAGCGTGGGATGGAGGCGGGGATTGAGGAGGAGGAGGGGGTGATGGAAGAGATGGTGCTGGAAGAGGGGAAGGAGGGTGTGAAGGAAGAGGAGAATGAGATGAAGGAGGAGAGGAAGAAGGAGGTGGGGACAAGGAAGGAGGTGGTAAAGGAATCGGTGGAGGGGTTTGCAATGAAGGAGGGAGCTGTCTTTGGAAGTAAATAGTGTGAGGAATAGCAGAGGAAGAAGGAGGGGGAGAAGGGTTAGCTAGTTGAGAGGTTTTAGGAGGTGGTTCTTGAGACGGTGGGTCTTTAGGAGGGGGAGGGTCGACTGTGGGGCTTGATGAGGAAATAGGAACATTATCAGCTCTAAGTTTGATGATCTTAATATTGTCCCTATGGACAATGAAAGTTTTGTTCGTTTGTAAACATTGCAAAAGCAACTTGTTGAAGTGTACAAACTGCTTAACTTGAAAGGGGCCGCACCATTTGGGAAAAAGCTTCGGTGACTGCCCGGGTTTCTTTACGTCCAGCACAAAAACATAATCACCAAGTCTAATTGGTGTTGAAGATGCCTTCTTATGTTGTTTATGCATTTGTGTATTAGTTTCCCGCAAAAGATGTTCACGAGCTTGGTCTCGAATGAGATTCGCTCTTTCTGCAAGATCTTTGACGTATTCGTGAATAGGTTTAGATGGTTCGGAACCTTTAGTAAAAGGAGAGATATAATTGGGGAGGTCCCAAGGAAGACGTTTGTTGTAAGAATACAGAAGAAAATGAGGAGTACAACCTATAGAAGCATTGTACGTAGAATTGATAGCGATTTGAGTAAACGGAATTAATTTTCCCCAGTCATTATGGTTCGAATTGACATAATGACGTAGGTGGTTTGCAATCTGCAACATAGCTCTTTCCGCTAAGGAATTACTTTCTGGATGTCTAACAACGATGTTAACAGCTTTGATTTTCCACTGCTTACAAATTTCTTTTAAGAACTGAGAAGTCATCCTGCGCGCGGTTTCACTCAAATGAATTTGAGGGACAAGCTATGGCGGCAAATATCCTTTCCAGAGAGCGTGAGCAATGTCATTTGCGGCTGTGTGTGCTGAAAATGAGAGGACAAAGTTCCACTGTATCTTGTTGATGGCTGTCCTTCATAACCAATATATATTTGGCTTTAGTTTTCCTGCAGCAGTTTGGTAATGGGCCAAGGGACATCGACATGGATCTTCGCAGAACGGCATCGTAAGGGAGGGGTATCGACTTTATTTCGGCTATTTTTTAGGGTTTTGCTACCCTTTACTCTACTGACAGGAGTCACGCGTATTGCAATAATCCTCACCAGAGTGTATAGATTTCGGGGAAAATGTATTTTTCCCTGAGCTATACACAGTTCTGGTTCAACTTCCACAGCTGTCCGCTGGAGAGAGTCATGGTGATTTCGATGAGTGGAAATGATCATGGAATCCGGCACTGAGCAAAATGCCCCATTTGCTGGCATAATGGAGAATGTCGTCAATGATGACATGGGGAAACGTATCAGCAGGAAGTGTCTGCTTCTGTAGTGGTTTATTTATGAGAAATAGAGGCATTCGCGCGAAATCATTTAAAGCAGCTTTTAACCTAGGACACGCTTTGTCTTTCACGAAGGTTTTCTCTATATGGAGTGGTTGGCAAAATTGTATGTTGAGCGAAAACCTGCGTTAAAGGAGGTGGGTTTCGACTCAAGTAATCCGGAACAATATTCAACTTTCCTTGCTTATAGATAATGGTGGGATTGAAATGTTGAATAAATAAATTCCATCTTTCAAGTCTCCCAGAGAGCTGTCTATGTCTTATGAGATGGATCAGAGGCTGATTATCAGTAATAATTGTCACCTCATATCCAAAAATCGTGTTCTTAAATTTGCGCAATGCAAAAACAATCGCTAAAGCTTCCAATTCCAAAGTATGGTAATTTGTTTCAGCTTTAGAAAGAGATCTAGAGATAAAGGAGAGAGGCTTCTCTTTATTGTTATCATCCATTTGAAATAGAACGGCTCCCAGAGCAACATTAGAAGCATCAGTGTTTATAAAGAAAGGTTTGGTATAATCAGGATAGCACAATTGTGGTTGCAACAAGAGTTTGTTTTTGAGTATTTCGAAAGCCTCATTTTGTTCAGGACCCCAGAAAAATGTGCTGTTCTTTTTTATGAGTTGTGTAATAGGCTTGACAGTCTGGGAGTAATGGGGTAATAAATGAGAAAAATAAGTTAGAAAACCAAGGAGAGACCGCGTTTCTGAGACGTTTGTTGATGGTTTGAACCCTGTGAGAGTCTTGAGTTTCAGAGGATCTGGGGATATTCCGTTTTTGGAGATTTTAAAACCGAGAAAAAGGAGAGAGGTCCTCAGAAACTTACACTTTGAAAGTTTCATTTTAAGCTTGTTTTTGCGAAAAGAATCGAAGACTTTCTTTATATTTTCTAGGTGATTTTCCAGAGATGTTCCCATGATAAGAACGTCGTCGAGGAAAAC